>VXAA01000559.1:89126-185465 GCA_013399115.1 Anseranas semipalmata
CCCAGACACAAAATTTAAACACCTCTTATTGTGAAAAAAAAAAAAAAAAAAAAAAAAAAAAAAAAACCTTGAAAAAAAATCTCTTATATAGGAAATTATAAAGTATACAGCAGACCAAGTATGTAGGTAGATAACAGCTACCCCCAAGCTCTATACTCTTTAAAACCAAACTTAGGAAACTGAGGGGGAAAGCATCACGCAAAGCTCTTGCTTTAATTTAGTTTCTGTGTGTCCAGTATTAGGCAGAAGAATGATACGAAAAACTGTCAGTGAAAAGTTACTTGGATATTTATTTTTAAACAAATGCAAGTCAAGCTAGCAAGTGTGTTGCCCTTGCTGGAATACAGACATTATTCCAGGGCATTCCTGTGGGCATTTGAATCTTTTATTGCAGCCCACTGGCTCTTTTCAATAGTCTTCTTTTGAGTTACCTCCATAGCTGTGTGCTAAGAGCCAGGCAGCCATGTCACGCAGACCCCGAGTAGGCAGGACTCCCACATGGGTGGTGGCAAAACCATCATGTGGTCTACAGGATTTTTTTTGTCGTCACAGTTATGTCTGAGGACAGAATCCACAGTGCTGAACTAGAAAACTATTGGGGAAATCTTCAGGATGGCAGTGAAGAAAACCAAAAAAGGAAAAAAAAATTAGTAAATCTTCTTGTGGTCCATATATATTTTCATTGAGGATTCCTATGACATATCTGTGACAGATGCACCTTTCTGCAAACCTCCCCCCAACATATACATACACACACTTTCAGATACTCAACAGCACACTGCATTTTTCCGTAGTTGTCAGATTGCTTTGAAGATTACAGCAAGAAACTTTACTAATATGTTATTATTGCCGTTATTCAAGCCATTCCTTATTTAGAAGTTATGAAATACAGATTATGAATAGAATCTGAATAAGCACATATTTTCTTTGTTGTGTTAATGGCCTGGCTGAAGTCCACCAAAACAAGTTTGTGTGTGCAGCTGATTGTTTGGTTTCAAACCTCTGGATAATTTAAACACACAGGCTGGAAAGGGGGCACTCAGCACAGATCTGTTCATTTGATGCTAACTCAGCCAGGACAATAGCCCTGTTTGAAAACTCTTTTTAATTGAGACATTCTCACACTAATGAAAACAATTTCATAATTAACACTTAGAGGAAATTTCTCCTAGTAATAGGCAATGTGAGCATTGTCTGTGTGTTCCTCCTATAAGACAAAGTATTTCTCGTGTTTATCAAAGCCTACCCCAGTGACAAGAGATGATTTGGTAAAGTTACAGTATCACATGAATGAGCCAGTTACTCTAGTAATTTCTAGTTTCTGTGATGTGGAAACTTGCCCAGACAACGAAAACAGTTAAACCATGAGCTAAAGAGACTGGTGAAGCTTCTAAAGGCTGACCACTGAATTCCATCAAGACATGCCCACCACCTTGGTTTAGGAAAATTGCTGGAAATAGAGTTTTTTCCAAGATTCACAGCATTTTTGGCCTGATTTGAATAACAGAGCGGTGAGAATATTTTCAGCTTTTCCACCTCCAATTTTGGTGTCCTTGCATTTTAGCTCCTTAACTGATCAGCAGCCAGCAATATAATCGCATTTTCTCAGACCTCAAGCTCTTAGGAATCTGGCAAAAGACTACCGTGAACAATTTTTACCCAATAGGCAGGTGGGCAGACAACACAGCTGAGTCTCAAGAAATGTTCAAACACCTGGAAATAAAGAACATGTGAGGTGGCCAAAATAATATAACTGCCCTTCAATCTCTGAAAATTTCCAGGAGCACTGAGATAGTTTCCTGAAGTCAGGCCTTTTCACCCATTAAGCAGTCCCATGAACCCCTGGCCTCTGCCACGGTCCTGGCAATTTTCTTTGGAAGAACTTCTCACAAGCTCATTACATCCAGCTGGATTAGTAAGAGAAGCTACCAAGATAATGACTCTTGAAATACCCAATGTTCACCTCTATACAAACACTTGCAAAGAACCATCACAAGCACCCGATCAGATCCTCCAGTTCCCAGTGCTCTGCAAATGTAGGCTGGTAAACACACCAGCAGCCTTCACTTCTGTTTTGTTTTGCTTCGTTGACAGGGATTTGGAGCCTGTGGGAGACTCCCCCCAGCCAGCCCTGGCACCGGAGGACCATGCACGGTCACACAGGACACCTGGAGCCTGGGCAGCCCGAGTGTGCTGTGCCATGATGGTATCTCACGTCTGCTCTGGACAAGGCATATGTGGGTTGAGGCTCCTGTCTTTAGCTCAGCCTTTTGCCTCTCTTTCAAGACCGACAACAAAGTGTCCGCTAGCATCAGTTGTGATATTAATACCTTTTAGAGATGTTTTTAAGTCCCTAATTGGAGTATGACAGCATATTGCCTCACCACATCTAGGCTACCGAAAAGCCTGCTGCCTTCTTCGCTCCCTGCAGCTTCTGGAGGAGTGCAGGGAGTGGGGTGGGGAGGAGGAGGGAGGACTGCTGTTGTCAGCATGTGAGGTACAACCAGACCTCTGAATCCTCCTCTTTCCCTGTCCTTTACTTTATTCCTAAGCCAGAAGTAGTTACTGTCTTTCTGAGCACAATGTTAAGTCATCAAAGGTGTTGTGCCTGCCAAATTACTCACTAGAGATGGAGTTCCTTTGAGTGGTGCTCTGCTGGAGCCGTTGCCTCCGCAAAGCACGATGCTGACACCACTTCAGGTAACCAAATAGGAGAACTAGTTCCCAAGGATTTGCAGGCTGTGGGATCTGGCGTCTCAGTCTGTTTTTATACAGATTTTAAATCAAGGGTAATGTGTGCCTGTGAGTGACCTTAGACCCAGGCTCCCAAATGGAGACATTCATTCCTCCTAAGAGAAGCAGACACAAGCCCCTGGGCTATAAAAGTGCAAACAATTTGATGAATTCTCCCATACATAAGTTTCAGAAGACATAAATACAGGCCTGCAATTTCACTCTGGGGCTGGCCAGAACCCATGTGTTCAAGGGAGGCACCTGGAAGTAAGGTAACAAGAGAGAAGAGGCTGGCAGGAGCGAACTGGGTTAGACCTTTCACCCAAAGCAAATGCTATGTGCTGTGCCAAGAATGCTGCTTCACCTGTCACATCCTGCCTGCCCGCCTGCCCTGCTTTTCCTGCAAGATCCCAGGCTGGAGCTGGCACAGGCAAGTGAAACTGCCTGAGCCATACTGTGGGTGAGAAGCTTTCTTCAGGGGAGTTATCCTGCTCAGGGAAGTTCTGTAAATCACAAGACTAACGTTTGTTGTAAATTAAGGCAGAATCAGCCAGGCAGAAAACTCTGGTGGCTGAATTTTTCACGCCTTATAAATAGAAGTAGTTGCCTTTTACAACATGAAATAACCAAGAGACAACAGGATGTCCCTTACATTATAGCTATTGAGACCCCCCTCCATGCACCTGGAGGAAGCAAGCACTGTAATAATATCATATGTTTTATGATCATTGCTTAGGTTTCAAAGACAAATTCAACTCCTTTTTCTTGGCTACTCTCGGGTGAAATTGATTTTGTTGTTGGCTTCCTGCACTAGAGAGGGAACAAAGCTGTGTGCATTGTTCATCTTTTGTCAGCCTGGAAGAGAAATAAACAGCTTTAAACTTAACATTTCCCTGGCTCCAACTCTCATCAAACTGCTATTGAACCTGCCATCAGACTGAGGCTTAATGACATAGCCCAGTGGAAACACCCAAGTCTGGCTCAAGGCTTCTCCGGGGTCAAGAGAGAGCCCTATGGACCAGGCTTGGAGTGGGCTGTCAGCAGACCATGTGGTCGGGGTGGCAGTGCCTCTGCCTTTCAGCGGGGTTTCCCCATCTTCTGCTCAATTTATCCCAGCAGAAAAAGCCTGGCTATCCAGGACTCGGGCACAAGCAAAGAAAACACCAAGAGAGCACTTATTTAAACACCATCCCTCCCACCCCTCCTACCCCAGCTGTCTGCAGCTTGAGGCAGCAGAAATCAGCTGCTGAGAAAAGAGGTGTATCTCCAGAAACAAGACAGATGTCTGACATTAAAGACCTGTGTCCCTGGTTTTCCATTCTTAAAACAGAAATTGGTCTGCCTTCACACACAGCGATGGTGCTTGAGACGCACCTGGCCATGGCACTCTGCACGCTGGGCACGGAGAGGTGTGACAGCTGGCTCCACGTGGGACGGAAAGCAACGTGGGACCACCAGCAGAAGTGAAAACATCAGCTCAGTGCTCCAGGAGGAGTAACTGAACGGAGCTGTCACTCCCACGCTCCCCATTGCTGCCCTCACTTCCCCCCAGCCCGCACCTTCTCTTTTTGAAAGCTCTAGAGGTTCACAGCCTCTGTCTTTGAAGCTCCCTGGCCTTCCCCTGCATGCACAGCTACTGCGGGCATCTGAAATGACAAAGTCAGCGGTCTGCAGTGTGAGCACCCAGGTCAGGAGTCCTCACTGCAGCAGTCCTACTTCAGTGGTAGGAAAATGCCATTCCCACCCGGAAAATATTATTCCTGCCTGCTCCCCATGGGGAGATCACAGTCTCACCATGTTTCTAGGGATTCCTCATATTTTTTCCACACTTTTCTTCATGTCCCAGGTATCTAATCTTTGCTCACCCATCGACAGCACTGAGCAAAAGCATGCTCGAGGTATTGAGGTATCTCCCTATCAGATTCAGTCTGCAACTTTTAAATTTCCCCTGGTGGACAGCAACATCAGAGGGTCTCACATTGTTTGCAGCCATGGGCAGGGGCCACAGACTGACGGGTGCTTTTTTGATGCTCCCACACTTTACCTCTGAGATTAAAGGAACCCACACTCCCTGGCAACCCCAGAGGTCTTCACAAAATACCCTTTAGCGTCTTCGATCTGTGGCCTAAGAACAGAGTTCATCCACATCATTAGCAAGCACGACACCGGCTCAGCAAAAACAGATGAGCACCCTACAGACAGGCGAAGCGGAGGCAGAGCGTGTTTGCCTTGCAGAACATCCAGAGGACACGTAACGATGACTCTGTGCTGATGACTCGGCTATCTTTGCCTATTTATGGCTCTCCTGGTTTATGCCAGTTGTCAGCTTGGCACATATCTCAAGAACTGATGCAACGTGTGAAGGACCTCGAAGTCACAGCAAGCAGGGAGGTACCCAGCTGTGCTCAGCAGGGTTTAGACAAGGAGGACCGCAGAGTTCAAATGCTCCTGCTGCACATGACACTTGCTACGTGGCTTCACAGGCCTCCCTGGGACCAGCCCGGGGCACCTCGGGTCTGTCGCTGGCAGACGTGGTGAAGTTACCAGCCCGGGGCCACCCAGGCTGCGCAGCATGGGAAGCGCATGGGACTCTGCACCCTCCCACAGGATGTTAATGGGAGAAGTGGAGGTTGCACCTCAGTAAATGTCTCATCATTTACAGATTCACAGAGCAGTTTCGTGTTCTTTTCTTTTCTTTTCTTTTCTTTTCTTTTCTTTTCTTTTCTTTTCTTTTCTTTCCTTTTCTTTTCTTTTCTTTTCTTTTCTTTTCTTTTCTTTTCTTTTCTTTTCTTTTCTTTTCTTTTCTTTTTTTTTAATTTGCACTCTCCTTTATCTTCAGGTGTCCCAGTTCCCTCAAACAGCGGTGTCACTTACTCCAAGACTATCGATGAGCATTTTTAAGGCTTCAGGAGATGAAGTCACCCTATGAAGTCCTGCACTCTTTAAAAGTAAAAGGACATTTGATAGATGGTTAGAAATTATTATAAAACATAGATGTTTGGTTCCTGGAAAACTCTTGTATTCCTTCCCTAAAGGATCAGAGCCAGACATAGGCTGGAAGTCAAGGACAACGTGGTTTCCCATTCTGAAAACAGGTCTCCTCTGTCATCACTGTGTTTTTGTACTTAACAACAAAACCTTGTTTTCTGTGATAGGAACCCAAAATAGATTCAGCTTCAGCTGGTTTGGCTTTCCTCCACTGTAGTGCCAGAAACAGCCTTCTGGAAAAGGGAAATGGACATTTTCTCAGCTATGATCAAAGAAGCTCGTGATTTCACAGTAACACTGACTTTGACTGTCATTTATGTATAATGAGGCAAGCAATAGAATCAGTGCATCTTCTGCTACTTATGCTTTCAGTGTGGCAACACAGTCAGCTATATATACGTTACACTATCCTGTGTATATTGGCTCAAACACAATTATTTAGAAAAATCTATGGAAAAAGTGCATGACTGAAAACTGAGATGTGATATAATCTTAATAACTCCTCAGCAACCTTACATAGTTCTTATCACAATCTTCTCTCCTCTCACTTGATTTTGCTACTAAATCCCTCATGCTTTCTCAAGCTACTTATCCTTGCAGGCTGGAGGTCAGGTTGCACCCAGAGTGGCAGATTCTTCTCTGATAGGATGCCCAGTATGAGGGAGATTCCCTGCCTTCAGCAAGTTTTTTAAATGAGGTTATTGATTTCACTTTGCAACCGAATCAAAGTAGATCACCTGACCGAGTGCAATGGGATTTCATCTGTGGGGTAAGGACAAAAGGTGAAGGGTTTTCTGTGGAGCGCTGAGCAGAACAAGCAAAGAAAGAAGCCTCTAGTTTTGAAACTCCTAACTTTGCCTTGGAAGTTACTGGAGAAAAGTGACAGAAACCCCGGTTCTTTTATAAGCTTATTGAGTGGTGGTTGTTCAAAATGATGTAAGATTTTCCTGAAGACATTCACCTAATACAAGATTACCTTCTCTACATTGATTACCTGATCTAGGAACTGAGACCTTGAAGTGCAAAAGGGCTTGCACCTCTTTGGGGCTGTGGAGTACATGGAAGGAAGGTTTTGTGATCTGAAATACAGGACAGACACAAAAGGAGATTTTCCTGTGAGGTTTGATATATAAACTGCTACACTATCTCATATCAACGCTGTTCCTAAACCCTGCCCTGAGTAAGCTACTGGAGAAATAAATGCAAAAGAAGGAATGCTTATAGGCTAAGGAAAGTCTTGCAAAAAGCAGCTCATTCTGGAGAAACAAATATGGTCTCTTCACTGGGGATATCCCACACTCTATTCCCATAATCAGTGCTGTATTATGGCTCATTTGCACCCCTCAAACCATTGTCTGGCACCAGTACATTCACCGGGGGTGATGGGCTCTGCCAGCAAAACCAAAGATGCTCCGTCCTCTGGTTTCTGGAGGGAGTTACAAAACTCCAGGCTGCACAGAGCTGGACAGGTTTTCCTGCTACAGCACCTGTTCACTTCAAAGGCGAGATGCTTCTCCTGCCAGACAGAAGGCAGCGCTTTTCAGTGCCTGTTTCTGCTTAGGAAATGCACGTAGCTCTCTTCCTTTTCTCTGAAGAAAGGCGACCGAACCCAGCAAGTGCAGCAGCAGGGCCTGCCCCAAGGACAGCCCCACGTTAGCAAGTCAAAATAACCACGCTCCCGGCCAAAGCCTTCCATAGGTATACGCAGGACAGGGCGGCTCAGTTACAGGCACCTTCAGCCTCTCTGAAGACCCAAGGCCAAGGCACTCCGGCCTCCCAGGGTTCAAACCTGTGACATACCCCAGGCTGCAGCAAGGCAGCCCAGAGCACGACGAGGGAGAGGCAAGGCTGTTGCTCTTCCAGCTACTCTGGCTCTCAAGATCCTGGCTCTGCTCCCCAGCATAATTTCCATTACCTTGAAGAACGATCCAAACAACTCCAGTAGCATGATCAAAAGCATATGAAAAAGATCCAGAGGTGACTCAGGATGCTGGTGCCACAGAGACATAAAGGTACTGATGTACCTCAGTCCTCCCTACTCCCCCTGCCTCCCACACAACCAGCGGGGCCATGGGAGAGGCTCCAAGCACCAGCTCCCCTTGCAGCAACAGAGGGGAGCAGCAGCAGAAAGCGTAACTCTCCTTAACGTTGTTTCTACAATTACTATATCTGGCCAATAACTGCCCCCTTTGCAGAGGGCAAACCCAGAAATGTTCCAGTGTGTTAGAAAAAACATCCCCTGGAAGTGCAGGAGTTAATTTCCTGCACCCAAGTTACTGGGTTTTGTATACTTTTGCTCTTTAGAGACTTCCAGCTGTGGAGTGTTAGACAAAGCCATAGAAAAGATCCCTGTCATTGTTTCCTTTTTTTGATGATTCTTCTGCTTTGTTGCTGATGGCACTTTAAACTGATCAGAATAATGTCTGTATTTATTGGTTACTTGAATTGTTAACATATTGAGTTTCATTACAAATATCTGCAAAACATTTCTGTTCAGATGAACCTTTATGGCCTTAATGTTCAAGGATCAATTTGTCTCACAAGATGAAACAGAGGTCAGAAATTCAATGCAATGTGACAACATTCTGTTACTCTTCTTATTATTATGGCAACATGCACTGGTACCACAAGTGTTAAGGCTCACATAAACATTCCCATTTTAAATCTTATTTTTAGAGATCTGTAGCTCAGTCAGAGAAATTTGCTGTAGGCAGAACTTGTCATACAAATATTCAGCCTAGAACTAATTTTCTTTAACATGTTTTAACACCTTCCAAAACAAACAAACAAAGACTTCAGCACTTCTAAAAACACAGTTCTCTGTATCTTGATCTAAACACAGGGCTTGATTCAACAATGAGCAGCTCTAGTTTGAGGCTAATATGAAGTATAATAACATTAATTGAAATGGGTTACTCTAGAATTAAACTAGAATAACATAGTGGTAGATCAGACGCAAAGACTCTTTGTTTATTAAAAACTCTATATGCCTCTACTTGATTCTACTTTAACACCAGCTTGAAGCCAGCTGACCTCTGCTCTGCATAATAACCTGTCCAAAAAGATAGAAACCCTGGTTATAAAAACCTGTTTCCAGATGATCATATATCATTTCCTGAGGCATCCAACACTTCAAACTTGTCTCAGCCAAGGTAAGTTAGGTGAGTGCATCTCACATCTCCTGTTTGAGGGACACTACCTTGTACAGCACACAACGCAGCACTGACTTCAAACAATCTGAACACTGATCTTGTTTGCTAGCTAAAGCAGGCCAGGGTGTTTCTCATTTTGTTCAAGATGTTCATAAACATTCATTTAAACATTAAAGGAAACAAAAGAAACAAAGAACTAAAAACACGAGAAAACAGACTACACTACAGAGCTACACCTGCGCCCCAGTGCTGCCTTCAGGTTAACAGAGAGAGAGGGCTTGCCAGTGGGTGACTCAGTTCAGAGGAGCTCCGTGATATCCTTCAGCTGAACCACCCTCTGCAAGCCCTTGCTGTTCTTCTCCAGCTATAAAGGAAACGCACAGGATTAGTTCAGGTGGAGGAGGAGGCTTCACTGGACAGATCTTCCTGGAGAATCTGTAGTAGAAAGACAACTGAGAGGATTGCTGCCCAGCACCCTAGTTGGATTTGCAGCAACAGCGTGCTTGAAAACTGTCTTAAGCTAAATAGAAGGTTACTTTCTTTTCAGTATCAACACTCCTCTGGGGAGCTTCAGCTTATGTGGATCTCACAGAAGGTGCACGTATGTGTTTTTTACTTCAACTTCTGTCTGACACCAACACTTGTGTCTATCGTGAGCATGTGTGCATCTGTGCATGTCTTTATCCTTGTCACCACCTCCACTGATGACATAAACAGCAAAGCATCTCCTGTCCTCAAACTGTAGCCAGATGTAACAGAAAGAAAAATTACTACACCTCCAAAGAGAGTTTGGATTGGTGGGAAAAGGAAGGAAACTACAGTTACCCTGCATGCCCCTGGATATCTGGGGTAATTAACTGTACCGGTAAGGCTTCACCTGGAATACTGTGTTTGGTTTTGAACTCCCAGTACAAGATGAACAGCAATGAACTGGAGAGAGAGCAGTAGAGCACTACTGAGACAGTTAGGGGCCTTCAGCATATGGCCAAAAAAGGGGCAGTTGAGAGAACTGGGCTTGTTTAATCTGATAAAGAGGAGGCTAAGGGATGATTTATTAGTAGTCTACAACTACTTATAGGGTATTTGCACATATGAAGCAGCCAAAGTCTTGGCAGTGCCAGATGACACAATGAGGGACGAGGACCACAGACTGTAACTTGGGTCAGACATTAGGAAAAAAAACCCTTTCCTGCGGGATAATACAGGCTACCTAGGGAGGCTGTGGAATCTCCATCCTTGGAGGTCTGTAAGACTTGGCTAGACAAAGCCATACCTAACCTGGTATAGTGGTGGTGATAGACCAGGATGCTGGACAGGATGACCTGCAGACGTTCCTTCCAGCCAACATTTCTGTGGCAAATCATAAGTCCTGTTAACTCATAGTAACTCAGTAAATGAAACAGCTTCAAAAGGAAATGTGGTTGCTCACAGAGAAACAAACAAACAAAAAATCTATGTATGTATGAAAAATGGACTCTGGACCCTGCAAATCCAGGCAGGCCAAATGAATTCACTTAGAGACAAATGAGAGCATTTACTTTTCCGGCAATGTTGTCTTAGCAAGTTTAAAGTCACCAGATAATGTAAAGTGAAGAAAAAACAGCCTCACTGAAAACTGGGACTTCTCCATATTTCCTGCTCAGAGCTGGAATATAAAACCCCAGCAATACAAGGCTCATAGAGGAGGGCTTTTTTAAGCATTACAATACCTTATAAAACATATTGCTGGTTAAGGATACTTTCAAAGGGAAAGATCTTTAGCTGTACAGTTGACTGCCTATGAATGCCAGAAAAGCAACTTTACGCACATTGAACATAACTCCTACGGTTGCTTCCAAAATAACCTAGGAATCCTGAACCTATTTGTTTGCCACTAGAAAAATTTCTACAGTCAAGCTTCAAACTGTCTCAGGGCTCTCAAACTATCTGAAGTTTCTTGTGCTGTTCCTCCCTGCAGAAGGGTTTAATGAGACTAAGCTGTTTACATTTTTTCAAACCCACTTTACTTCCTGCATTTCCAGCTGCAGTCCATGGTTTGCACTTAGTACTGGTAACGCCAGATTTGCCAGAGTTATCATTGTACGGCCACAAACAAACCTTTCAGAAGATTTGTAGATATTTGGGAAGGATTGTATCAGTTTTGTTTGCTCGCTGTTTACTGTATGTGCACTATATGTTAGGTACAGTTGAAAAGGCTACAGCTGGACAGCAGAAAGGAAGGCTGCTTTACTCTGGCGTGCAAGCAAGCAGCTTGCTGCAACATGTGGGGCAGGTGAAAACCACTGGGTGAAGCAGGGAAATAGAGGGCAGGGAGCCTGCAGGCTGGCTGGGGACTCCCGAAAGGAACAGGAGACTTGCCTGTAACCAAGACTCACCAACAACCCATAGGCTGCCAGGGGAAATCACGGTTTCTTCAGGTGTCAGACGAGACCATGCAGTCCAAGAAGGTGCTCAAAGCTCCATAGTACAAGCCAGAGGAAAAAGCCAGCCCTTGTGGGCAGGGAGTCAAGATTTACTTTTGAACACCAGAATAAAAAAACAAAATCTGTCTCCCTCAGAAGATCAGAGTAGCTCTGTCAGCAATTACCTTGCTCTCATCTGTATTCTAATCAACTCAGGAATGTGACTGGAAGCCCTTTTGATATTTCAGGCATATTCCTTTCACGAAAAAGGTGCAGGTATATCTGCTTCTACGCTCTGAGCAGCTCAGTTCCCTGTCAGCACAGATCAGCTGTCTCAGCCTCATTCTAACACTGACTAAGGGCTTCATACCATTAACAGTAAGTGAGCATTTCCACATCACTTAAAAAAAAAAAAAAGAAAGAAAAAAAATGCAGCTTGCATATTTCTGAGAATTTTCCTTGAGGTGAAAAATGGTGATTTTTATGGAGGGAATTCATAATATTTCTTTTGAAATGTGGATGAGTCATTATCACCATATTGTTAGCCATTCACTGTAATGTGGTTTGCTGTCTGCATGGCTTGACAGAGAACACACGGTGCATCCAGGAATTATACACTGGTCTGCTAAATATGCAAGCCTAGTCATTTCTCTCTTTTTCTCTCCATGAGGATTATTAAAGTATCTATGATGTTATAAAAATGTGTAAAAAGGATGCTTATCTGTGCTAGTCTGAAGATTGATTTCACTTTATCTTCTTAGATTTCTTCTACTTCATGCTTGTTTTATAACAAAAAATCAGCAGCTGTACAACTCCGGGTTGCTCTGCACTAACAAACTAGGACTGAACAGGAAGGTACCTATACACAGTCTCAGCAAGAATCCACACTTGAAGTATCCAAGAGGATTTTATGCATGAACCTTAATAAGGCTATTTACAGATGATGAAATTCTCCTGTCAGCATCCCTTTAAAGTTTCTCAGCATAAATATCAACAGTCTTGCCGGACAATTGGCGAGACGTTAGGAGGCTTACTGCATGCTGTGCTGTGAAGCTATCTAGTTTTAAAGAGCAAATGACTCATTTAATAGATATGGTTCTGTTGAAAGAACATTCTCCAGAGCTTAGTAAGACGTTTAAACCACATTAACATTAGAAATCAATGAGGTAAAAAACTGGACTACTGAAGTCATTGTTAATAAAGACAGACTTCAATTTTATTTTCATATCCTGTTTTGGTCTAGTCACTTGACCTCATTTTTAAACATGGTCTGGATGTAATTCACCATTTCAGACAGAGACTGATTCTTTTTCCCCACTTTTACTTTCTTCAGTAATTTTGATGATATTAAACCTGATTTACACCAGAGGAATTGAATCATATTTGCTGATATTTTCAAAGAAATCTGTCACCCAATATGCACACACCCACAAAAAACAATCCAATTTAATGCTGCCATTTGGAGTATTTCTGGCTAAATGACATGCATCTTCTGGTGGCTATGTGACATTAAAATACACAGGAATGAGCTCATTGTTTGCTTTCTCTTTTGAGGGGTAGATGACTCACTCCTCATTGTCCAAGCCAACACGGACTGAAATTGATGGAATGGCAACTCCCCTGGAAAGAAGGTTGCTTCCGGTCTATTTGGAGACTGAAAGCACAGTGAACAGTTTTTATATTAATTAGTACTTATATTTAGGGTCCCATACTCATAAACAAACATTTCAGTGAATAGACTTTGAACTGTTTAGGTGCTGAGCCACCCCGAAGTTCCTTTCTGAGCTTCATGACAGGTGAAGGCACAGAAAAAAAAACCAAGATAGGATATCTGTACCTCTAAAAAAAAACTGTATTTCCTACAAAATTTGCTTTTGTTGTGTGCTTGCTTATACTGAAACCCCTACTGAGAAACTCCTAGCTCTCAGCAAAAGAAGGGATGATCAAGAATCTGAGAGCTATGTAGCAAAAGATAGTCAACAGTCATAAATTTCAAAAACAGATTCATCTGAAATCTTTTAGGGAACAAACTTGAGCCCACCAGCTTGAAGTTGCATGCTTTTAGCACCATTGCAAGCACATACTTCCTGGAGCACTATTCTCACACAAAAGAAACATTTCTTGTCTAAAAGAAACACGGTGTCTTGGGTTTGCGAAAGGAACATCCATCAACTTGAAAGAATGTCTTTAGAGGGAGAAGCACAGCATTGATGAGAATGCAGATATCTCAGCTTTCCACAAAAATATCTTAAAAATACACTATCTACTGAAGTTATGCCTGAGCTGAAATAGGGTTAGGGGTAATGAAAACCTCGGATGGGTAGACTAGTATTTACTTCTGGACAACCCTACTGTTACATATTTATCCTATTAGCAATAGCTTTGGTCACTCAAACAGTCACACGCACCAGTTTCAAATAGGAAACAAAGATAAAAAGGACTGAGCTCCTAACACTTTAAATTTCAGGCTAACCAAGTAGATATCTTAGTATCTTAGATAGTAAGTCTGAATACTGCAGAGCTTCTCCCAGATTTCTGGTCAGGGCTAACTCTCAACAATTTTTTTTCTTGATGTAGTTTCACAATTGCTTTCTGGGTTCCAAGCAGTGGCTTTAAAAAAAAAAAAAGCAAGATACATGAATATTTCCAATTTTATTAAAATTCTAGTTTTTGGACATAAATTCATCTGTCATCAATAAAAGCACATCTCAAATATTGCCCAGGATTACTATTAGTGTATTTTTCATGTCCCACTTTGACATAGTACGTTTCTGCCTTCTTACTCTCCACCATCTCTCCTCAGATTCATTGTAAATGCATCCAGCTGCTTTGCAGACGGAAGAACACATGAACTGATATCACAGAATACGCAATAATCTTTTGGGTTTTATGACATTGGTCAGAAAATGCCCATCTGCTGTTTTTCAGCTTTCAAGATTTAATGATTTGCTATTTTACAACAGGAACACAGAAAAATATGAAACAGATTTACAGCCTTTCTGCAAAACTAACACATTTGTATTATTCACCTATCGGCCTCAGTTTGTTCCAATTAGGATGAGGTCAATGTTACTTTTACTAGAATCATTCTGTGATTGTATATAGCAAAGAAGTCTTTAAATATCTATGGTTAGTGGAGGAAAAAGGCTCGTGTGTCTGAAAAAATGGAACAAAGGACATAAACTTACTTCCTGAGAGAAGTCAATAAAATAAATAAGATTCCAACACTGAAATGTTTGATACCTTCAAGTGATTTCTGAAGTGGAAGGGTATGAACAATTATGCCTATTCATTCCATTCTCTGGCCATGCTAGTTCCCTATAATTTGGTGCAACAGCCAGCAACGTTGTTTGCCCATCTGAAAGGAAAATCAAAAGAAAACCTAAGCAAATGTCTTCCCCACCACCAACCCCCTTTTTTTAATTGCTTCCCTGGTGAAGATTTTAGAAATCTGCTAGATACAGTTATTTTGGAAACACATATTCTTGATGGGTGACTTTACTCATGACTTAAAAATGATTCATAAAGCTAGTACTGTGGTAAAACAAAGTGACATAAGAAACTGCAAGATAGCAAAGATTTACATTTTGCAAGTCTGCGTTGTACCTATACCGCTTTCTGTTCTGCAGCCACTGTGGAGAATTTCATAGGAGCAAAGACTGAAAAATGTTTAGGCCCTGCCTCTGTATGCCTTTGTCTAAACCCACACAAACCTGTCCCTGGCTGTCCAGACCAGGGGTCCATTGCAGCTCCCTACGTGTGCCTTCTGGCTCATGTGCCATTGGATTCTTCTGGAGAGAAAAGTAAGGGAACATTCTGAGAGTGAAATAAAGGAAGCGTAGGGAATCGAATGAAAAATACAACCTGTGTGCATAGAGAGAAGAGCTGAGATTAAGATTTATTTTTCCCGGCAAATTAATTTCTTGGATTCCTAAACACACATTTCCCTCTGTTTGCATAATCTGCTCCCAAACACACAGATGCAAGCTTTTATCTGGAAAAAAAAAAAAAAGGCTTTTGAGTTGAAAAGACATTCCTTTCCTTCTAGTCTTTGCTGTGGAAGAAAGAAGCTGGGGTAACAAATAATTTGTTTGGCAATAATTAATGGTTCTGATGTTTTCAAATCATACAACACCAATTCCTGGGTTTCACTGAATTTCTTAGATGTTAGAACCAAAGTCTAATTTCAGAATATTTCAGAAAGCTCATGAAATACTGCTGCAACAACATCATAATGCATATAGCAATCTTTTTACAGACTGACAATTGTTTTTCTAAGAAATCACCCTACAATATGCTAGCATGTTTGTGTTACAAGTAATTTAAACATTTCTTTCCCAAACAACTGGATTTGGGTCACAAAAAAAAGACGACCTATTTCCATAATTTATATTAAATAATACACAAGATGTATAAAGATTCTGTATAAAGCTATCACATGCCTACTAACAGTAAGCACAGTATAACTATGCTCTCAGGGACAGAAAAAATAGCAAAAATTATTGCTGATATTTGTAATAGTGGTCTCAGAAAAAAACTATACATAATAAAATGCAGTCCACAGTGTGAGAAATGTCTCAATATAGATTTCTTCAATAAGGATTGACATATAAACTATGGTGCCATTTTTAAGGCAGAAGTAGAACATTTTGTAATCTTGCCATGATTTCTATTTGTCCCTTTTACAGAAGTAAATACCTGAGCTGGTTGGTTTGGTTTCTGTATCTTGGTACTTCACAGCATGGACTGCTGTGCTTGGAAGACTTTGTTGACATCTAAAACACTTCCATATTACTGTTTTAAGTTCAGATCACAAAAGTATCTTCAAAGTGAATTTCCAAATCATCCCCACTTACTGTGCTTTGGTTCATATGGATTGGATTTATTGCTCAGAGCCTGGCATCCTTCCAGATAAAACTAAACCAGAGCCCACCTACTGTATGATTTCAGACACCAAAGGCTGTCCAGTCATGGTACTGGACAGGAAAGAGCCTGGAAGATCTCCTTCCAGCCCCCAAGCCTGGGTTATCAACCCCGTAAAGTTTTCTAGTGCTCCACACTAGTTGCTGATGTAGACTTAGCCTTTGTCTCCACATGTCTAAAACAGGTGTTTTTCTTGTTAAATATCAGAGTAGTATTCTTAAAACATCAGATAACTGAAATGTCCAGTTAAGAGCACTTACGCCAAACCTGTGTTATGGTATCTCACAAATATTGTATTCACGTGTCATTAAAACAGTTAACAGCCAGACTAAAAACTTCTTTCCACAGTGAAAGTCACTTGAGGAAGAACCACCCGCCTCTGACAAAACTACTTTTGTGAGGAAGTGGTCAAAGGCAATAAGAAATTTATAGACAAAGTTTTCTGTCACTTGTGGAAACAAAATGTTCTCGATTGGTGGGAAAAGAAGAAAAAATCACTGCAAATCCTTTTTTGCACAGGTAATTATAACAATGCTTGTTTTCAATAACTGAGAAATAAAGAGACAAATGCCGAAATGAATATTGGACTGTAAACTCTTGGACAAACCTAACAGCATTCCTTCAGAAAAAGCTTATTCTCAAGCTCATTTCAGTTAGCACAGCTTCTCAAAGAGGGCAAACTGATCCTCACAGAAACACATTCACAGACAAATTGCGAAAGTTGTTCAGCACTGCTATTTTGGCAAGGTGTCCAGCCAGATGGGTTTGCTAATGACTCTTGTAAGGTGTTTAAATCAGAATCTAGTATAACACACGACTGCCATGTTTAACTACTCTAAGTTAATATAGCTTAATGGATATAGTTTGGTAGGCAAGAGTCAGAGTTTTTGATGAAAAATACAAAGACAAAATAGACTTCTTCATTTCAATATAAGGATACCAAAGCCTTGATTTTGCTGCCCATGTAACCTTTCCTAAGAGCAGTTATTCAGAACAATCATTATAGCAGGAATAGACATTTGTTCAACTTATGAAACATTTCTTAGCCAATATATGCTAACAATGGATACAGAATTTTATTTGCATCAGTTGAATATATATTTTAACGATTCTACAATTTTCTGTAGGCTTGCCTGAATGCATTCAGCCGCTGAAAGGAAACAGGGATACAACCATGATCTTGAACGATTTTTTTTTTCTTTCAGAAGGTTAACTTCAAAGGTTCTTGTTAACTTCATTTCATTTTGTAAACTTGTACTTTTTTGGAGTAGACTTAGTATATACAGCTCAATACTACACACAAAACTGTAGCAAAGGAGGAACGAAGTAGCATAAGCTATCATTAGCCTGCTTTCACATCTCACATATGCTAACGCTGCAATCAAATCTTCAATTGCAGACAAGAGGATGGCAAGCTATTTGCTGTTATGATTAATGTAAAATAATACAAGAAAACTAGACACCTTTTGAAAAATAGTTCTTTAGAACATATTTTTGGGTAAAGCAGTTTTTCTCATAGGTCACTAATCAATGCTTGTGAAGAGTCAAAATAGCTTTTGCTCCTTGACCTGTGAAGCTACCTCCTCAGTTATAGGACAGGTCACACCAAAGAAAATCAACTTTGATAATGGTGACAATCCCTCACTGGTAACAAGGGACTGCGAGAGCTCTGGGGGTTTGGACTCGGGATTGAGAACCTAGACAGTGAGCTGAACAGAAACCTGAGCTAATGACAGTGGTTGTGGATGATACAAGATAAAATAATTTTTCAGGTTTAGATTTTTAACATTTATTAAAAAAAGCAGGATGTATGTTCATTTCAAATTAAACAGTTAAAAATGTTAAAGCATACAAACAAATCAATTGTGTACTAGCAGCATCCAATTGTTAGAATTTTCTAGAACTCCTCAGTACAGTCTTGGCAAGCTAAAAATATTACAGCTTGCAACCAACTGACCTCACCATAGTGCAGATAAAACAAACTTTATAAAATCAACAATTTAAGGTTAAATAAGCTTAAATAAAGGTGTTAAATACAAGACACTTGATCAAAGCTTCTGTACAAAGATAAACAAATTTGGCATTGTACAATTGATTGGCTGGCTCACACCATACATGATTTCAATAGTTAAGCAATATAACTGTTTAGCTGAACATCAACTATACAAAAGTAACTGAAGTTGGGAGTGGGCTAACCCCTGTGAGCCATTTACAAGGCATGTGGATCTTTAGAAAATCAGAACACTGTTTATATTCAGGCACCATTTGTTCCTGCAAATAAATAATCTCTAACGTATCTGCATCCAAACTAGTGTTAAACACATCAGTGCTAACATTTTATAAACACAGCTTTTTGACTATTCACTATACCTCCATTCTTATTGCTATGACAATGTGGACTGTGGAAATAAAACTACTGTACATACAAAAAAATAGAGCACCTTTTAAACATTAAAGTATATGTCTGGTTATTCTTTTTATCTTACAATACTGAAGCCCAAGCTAATGTAAATTGCTTTAACATCTTCACCAGCGCACCTGAAATGCAGGAACTAAAACCCCAAATATTCCTCTTCAGGCAAGCCCTAGCCAGCGCATCTTCTAAAAATGTCTAAAATGACACTAAGAATTTTTTTTACATTCATCTTCACACAAACAAATATCTGCTATTCTCTGCTTTCTTCATATGAATTTAAAGACAGATTACCACAGTTCTCTCTCCTTTTCAAATGAATAAAGCTGGATAGAGAATGTAGCAGAAACACCTAAAATGGATTGTGAACACAGTGAAATTATTACCCCGCTAATTCAAAAAAAAAAATACAGCTGTTACATTACAGCTGTTACAAGTAAGTATTTTCCAGGGGTCCAGCCATTAGGATTTTTTGTCTATCGTATTGAAAAACCACTCTGTAAATTTCCTCAGTTGAGCAGCTGCTGTTTGAGACTCCTCTTGAAGTCTCATGTTATCTTGTCTTAGATGCTGTACCTCTGCTTGGAGAACTGCTTTGTCCTGTTTTTCCTGGTTAATAAAGATACAAGTTGAATAAAGTGAGTAGTCATGATTAGAGCACTTATTTTTGTTGCTAATATTCCTATGCAAGTCATACAAGCTATGTTTTGTTGAGCTCCCTAATCCATTCTGACAACTAACTCTAAGCTGATTCCCAAAATGCGTTCCAAGTACCTCATTCCTTCTGGGGTATGTTGTTTTGAAGAGAAAATAATGCAAGCTAAAAAGAAAAGTAGATGCTTCTTCAATACAAAAATTCTAGAAATTCACTCAATTTAACAAAAACTTCAAGTACTATAAGGATAAGACGACTTCGAGTATTACAGTTGATATGCGAGAGCCCAGAAAGGAAGAAAATTATCTACTTTCAAAATCTTCCCTATAATGATTATCTTCTGATTAAAACAGTCTCATTTCTACCAGTCCTGGTACTGCTTCCAGCTCAGGAATTAGACAGCAAATAAGAAATGAAGTCACTATTACATGATCAAGATACCACAAGGCAACAGGGATGACAAATCTAGAGTGTTAACTTTTTAGAAATAGCACCTGCATGCATATCCCTATCCTTTGTTAAATCCAGGGTACCATAAAATGGAAATGAAGTACCTTATTTATTCTGGGGTATGACTACAGGTAGGACAATTTCTTTTGGAGTAGTCAGTGGCCTGTAAACTAGTTAGCCTTGTGGCAACTTGTTTGTGTAACCACTCCCAAAGGACTTTCTACTCTTCAGTGTTCTGATCAACTGCTAGGCTCTACCATTTATTAATCATCATTATGTTATCTATTTTAACTGATGTATGTTTTTCAAGCTTTTAATGAACTCTGCATAACAATCTAGCTATTAAAACTAGAGAGTAATAATACTACCAATGACCTCTTACCTTTCTCAGGTCGGTTTGTAGTTGCCGGAGGATCACTTCTAGCTGGTTAACTTTTCCAGTCAGAGTAGTCGGAGCATGCTCCCTATAAAGTAAACCACTACCTTCACTCTGGGTTACTTGAAAACAATTTTCTCCTGCATTTTCTCCCCCAGCTTTTGCAGAATAATGCTTTTAAGGATAACATAGGAAACAAATTCATTCAGGGGTAGTTGGGGAAATAAACAGCAACAGTGGAAGACCATTACCAGAACATAAACCCATTGCTGCAACATCTGAAATATTGCACTGCCTCTCATGCAAATCTAGCAGAAATTAAAATGATTTTAAGAAGGAATGTTTCAGGTATTACTTGCACATACCTTCACTGTGCAAGTAAAACTTGCTGCTAAATGGTGTGCTGAGCACATTTGTTAACAAGCTGCTTTCAGATAAGGACTGTACTAATCTGAAGCAAGCTGCAGCAGTAATTATTGTAAATCAAAAGAGTTGTTAGAATTCTTTTGTCTGGTCTGCAGTTGTGTCATTTCCAGTAAAAGATAAACCTACAGTTTTACGGAGACAAATATTTTGTTTAAAGGTCAAAACATATGAAATATTGCCACAGGTTAATCAAATTCATGACTGAGGGAAAATATTGAGAATAGCTTCTGTTTCTTGTATGACAATGAGCACTGTGCAAGACAGTTTCACATACGTTATAGATGAAATTAGCCATAACGTGAATTACTTTGTCTAGAAGAGAGAAGCTGAAGAGGAGAGTAGCTTTATATACAAAGCTGAATCAGCTGCTTCATGCAAGTGCAAAAATCAGACATTTGCCAATGCTTAAAGTGAAACATTTTTTAACAGTCTTTTGCAAACCTTACTGATCACTAAGCTGGTGAAAAATGTGGACTTAGAAGTCATTGAAATAAATGCGTTTAACCATGTAAGTTAATTTGTGTAAAACTGGTTCAAATTAAAATGTGATAGTCTAACAGGCAAGAAGACTAAAAGCTTTCTTTTCCCTCCATTTCCTGTTCTTCCATTCCTGCAGCTGAAGAGCAAAACTAATCAAAGACATGTTTTTCTTTTAAGGTGTGCTAATGGACACTCTGCTCCTCAATCTCCCTGTTTTTAAAACAAGCATATTCCCCATAGCAGAGAAGATGCAGATAAAGAGAATAATCTAATCCTCTCCCAGATCACTGGGTATGAAGAATTTGGGCAGTTTCCCACAGTCCTCAGTTACAGGTTCTCTTGATTCATTTCTCTCCATGTAGATGAAAAACTCTGGATTTGCAAGTAGCATTTTTTCCCTGAATGTGAACAGTTGCAAAAGATAAGTAGGAACACCTGTTCCAAGGTCTGAGATGTTTGCAGATAAGGGTGTTGCATACCACAGGGCTGAGCTCCTGTCATCAGTTCTATCCAGATGAAAAAAGAAATAAACATAACACAAACTATTATTGTATAGGAGGAATACAGTGAAAAAATTGGCTTTCAGGTGCAATAGATCAGTGCAGGTTAATTGGTTGAAAATCTTCATCTACCTGTACTCTGCACTATTCTAGTGTGAGAGTTTTATCTGGCTATACTACAAATTTCCTAGATGGAACTGCTCTGAAGTTGGGTCCAAGAAACAACATTTTTCAAAACTAAAATGGAGGCGTGATCAGTCAAGGCCAACGGGTCTGCCATCAAATAACAATGAAACATGCATACAGACAATTTGACATCATGCTTTTTGAAATAAAATCCTAAGAGCCATTTACGTAGACAGTTTCAAGAGTTTCCTGTTACATTCATATAGATGACAAAAATACTTATGGGAAGACAAGGTTGCTGCTCAGACGAGCAAAATAGTGTGCATTGCACACAGATTGCTTTGGTAGATTGAGACTCAAAGAAGGAGTCTTTGTCCAGTAACTTCATTATCTAAATTGGGACTATAAGGAAGTGTTAGGATTTTAATTATTTATGGCAGCTATTATGCAAGACAGCGTCACTGAGTGGATTTTTGATTTTAAAAAGCTTGTCAATTCCCTATGGATAAAATCTGTCAGCTGAAGAGCAGTCAAAAAGCATTCTTAACTTTCATAAACCAGTAGTTGGACCAAGATAATTCTATGCAATGTCTTATGTTCTTCCTCAGGTCTTATAAGTACAATGTGCTAATTTATGAGCAGTTTCAATCAAATTTTAAACTTCCCACAGCCAAAGATTATATGATAAATTATATCACTACATTCTGAAAAGGTAGTGTTCATCCCTAACGTATCAATGTCAAATGTAATGTCAGAATAATTTCAGCATTTCACAACACTGACCTTGAACAAGTATCTCTCCTACCTATTTTCCCTATATAGAGGACAGAAAAAATGGATTTTTTTTTTTTAAATAAAGTAGTACATTTAATTTTAAAACCTGCACATTTTCAGAGCAGTAGTACCCTGCTTTCTATACTCCTCTGATTTCTTTCTTTACACTAACATGTTGACTCTCTCCTCTCCCTTCTCCACTTTTTGGCTGCCCAAATTATCCGTTTTGTCTTTCCATCTTCCTCCATGTGCCCTCCCTTTGACAGCATTTAAGTTAGGGAAAAGGACATACACCATCTTCTTTCTGCTGTTCTGAGCAGAGTGTGACATATTCCAACAGTAATGGAAGCCTCTCTCCTATGTATATTTTTCCTGTATCACCTCTACCACAAGAAGGAGGAGGGAGAAAGAACTCTCACTACCATGTAACATTCGACATTAGGAGAAAAACAGTGTTTTTTTAAGAAACATGCTTTAATTCTGACATACCCAGTAGCCTCAAGGAAATCTTTTCCATCTGTGGGACTCTCATCCAAAGGTAATTCTTGTGTTCCTTCCAAGCCCTGAGCTTGCTGCATATCATCCAAGGTACAAAAAGATGCTACTCTCTGATCTGTAAAAAAAAAAAAAAAAAAAGTAACATACGGATATGTTTAAAGCTGGACATATGTACAAATTAAAAGGCTATATTATAGCCATCTTTCAGGTTCAGTTCAACAAATGGATGTAGGTTTCTACATCACAGCTTCGAAGATAATCAGCAGATGTAAAGTATATTCCAATTAGTTGGCTTCCCCACATCTGCATCCAAAGGCAACCTTACAGCAATTATTTGTGTCTCAGATTTGTTTGGACCAGTTAAGGCTGATATGAACAGTAAATCGGTTTTGATGAAATCCACAGAAAACTGCTTGAGAACTCAGGGCCACAACCAATGACAATAATAATTCAATGAAAAGGTCTGCATTTTCCATGGACGTAAAGCCCTCAGATTCCTCGGAAATCTGCACTGTTCATTTTGTACCATTTTGTACTGTTTACTGTTGTCTCAAGCATTTGCAGAACCTGATGGTAATCTGCATACTTTAAAAGCAACAAATTCATACTAGTTTTTAATCAATTGAGGTTTATATTATATATGTTACTAAGGCACACTATTACCTACATTGGATTCCACTAGAGAGTAATCTAACAAACACAGATACAATTACCTATGGATATACAGTGTGGTTGCCAAAATACATCAGTCATCACATAATATAACTATGCCATGCAGATCATCATTGCACAGAATGGGAGTAAATGATGCATTCATTAAGACTTGTCTTCTACGAAAATATCCATATTCTGTGGAGATTGATTTAACTTATTTCTGTCAAACAAAATCCATGTCTGTAGGCTTGTATAAATTCTGGTGACAACATGCCTGCCTTGCCCTTTCTCCCCTTGCTCTGCCACCCCACAGACCCAAAGCTTGCATTATCATGCAAACGTGCAAACATAGGAAATATTAAAGAAAGTTTACAAAAGGTAAATGTCATCAATCCCAGATCATCACCTAGAAACGGCGTGTGATGACAGAACGGCCCAAGTTCTTCATCTGAGTCAAAACCTGGAATAAGATTTAGAATGTTCCTATAAACAAGACAGTCCATCTCCACTAAAGTAGCTGTGGCCCTTATGTAAAGTTCACATGATGGAATACTCCCAGTGCAACTCATGCTGGCTCTCACCACCAGCCTTGCAAAACCATTTTTACACAACACCGACATCACAGTAAAGTATGAGATGTCACGTCCAGCATCTAATAATAATATCCAGTATTGTGACACACAGCATGACAATTTGGCATGACACAAAGAGACAATTCTCCAAACTCTAAGCACCCAATCAGCGAATACAGGACAGACCATTTTAACTAGGAAGAAAAATTTGTTTTAGAACTTGTACCACATAAAAATAGGAAGTCACTAAAAAGCTGTTTAAAGGCATTTCTAAATGAATGTTTTTTAAAGGAATAGCAAAGATTAACAATTCATTTTATTATTAATATATTTTATATTTATTATTCACTTTATTATATAAAGTTGGATGTAATCTTTTACCCAATTTTGAAGACCATTTCCTCCAATTTTATCCTTATTTGTGACTAGTGATGGACCTCAGCAAATATGAACATGACTTTTTCATGTCTTGACAATAAGGTAAGAATATAATTTTAAACACATGTTCAATTTGAAACATATTAAGTGGGTTAGCTTTAATTAGTACAGATAAGCTAAAACTAGTTTCCCAACTTGAATGTAGTATGTAGTCCAGAAACAAGACTGTGTAAACAATCAGACTGACAAGGGTACGGGTCATAAGTTTGAAGTACATATCAAATTATCAATTTCACTTTTATACTGTTCACATTTTCGTTACCTCTTGACAGAAGAAAACAAAGTCAGCAACAAATGTTATGCTGTTGCTGTTTTTTCTATGGCCACAAATAGGCGATGTGTGACATTGTGTCTCAGAGGCAATTCTACTGTAACATAAAAACATGCATTTTACTTCCACTGCCGAGTAAGCTTAATTAAAGAGAATGGCCACTTGTCTGGCTTATTTTGTCAGCTGAGAATATGTTTTGTCAGTTTGTTCTCCCTAGCAGTATTTGAAAGTATCTTTCTCTTGATGGATAAAAGCAGATGTAAAAATAGATGCATGCAGCTGTTAATGAAATCATATGATGAAAGTTTTAAACCCAATATTTTAAAATATCTTCTTATTACTTCAATATACAACAAAAATACAAAAAACACAGGTGCTTGCAATGAAGTATAATGTGTGGATTGACTTTTTCTTCCTTGTATATTCTATAATGAATTTCAACGGCAGGTCATTAAAAATAACAACACTTAGAATAGGAAATTATTAAAACTTTTCTATTTACATAGCATAACTTAAACATATTTTTCAAAAATTCATATCTTTATAAAATATGAAATCATTTCTCACATTCCTCAGGTGAGGAACAAAGTCACTACATGGCCATTAATAACCAGAAGTCTCCAGTCATACAGCATACAATGTAAATTCCTGTGTTGCTCTTCAAAGAATACTTACTTTTCAAAAGCCTGGTTACTGTCAAAATCATTCTATAAACAAGTTCATAACCCAATAAACTTTTGTGATAACTGGTACCATCAACAAGATCCTTGAGTAGCAAAATATTTTGCCTTTGAATACTTTTCAAGTACTTTTAAAGACATTTTTATTTTCAATGATTATATGCAGTCTCACTGACCTCTGTGTAAGTATTCATGCTTAGCAATAGTTTCACCAATTTACTATTTAAATCAGAACTGCTTTTAAAGCTGAGCTGTGGTTAAAATTGAACTTGTGCTTCAAAGAGCAAAATCTTCCTACTGATTCTGTTTTCATTTGTTCTTAACAGAATTAGCTTGACTCTATTCACAAAAATGAAATCAAAGCTACCTTTGCTGATAGTTAACTTTTCGATAGAATAAGTGTAGACTGTAGAAGTGTACACTTCGATAGAAGAAGTGTATTTCCGACTATGATACTGTAGATATAAACTCTGCTTCCTCCAAATTATGAGGACATGAAGTGATGTGCACATGCTAAAATCTCAGTGCTCTAATTTTTATCTGGGACATTCTTGCCAAACCATACAAAGGACCCATGCGTATAAAACAATTTGAGAAATTAGTTCTGAAATAGTCTCAAAGAGAGGCTGAGGGAGGTGGGAGCCTAGAGAAGAGAAGACCCTGGGGCAACCTTGTAGCAGCCTTCCAGTACCTAAACGGGGGCTACAAGAAAGATGGGGAAATACTCTTTATTAGGGAGCATAGTGATAGGACAAGGAGTAATGGCTTTAAACTAAAAGAGGGGAGATTTAGATTAGATATAAGGAAGAAATTCTTTACTATGAGGGTGATGAGGCACTGGAACAGGTTGCCCAGAGAAGCTGTGGATGCCCCATCCCTGGAAGTGCTCAAGGCCAGGCTGGATGGGGCTTTGGGCAACCTGGTCTGGTGGGAGGTGTCCCTGCCCATGGCAGGGGGTTGGAGCTGGATGATGGGCTTTGAGGTCCCTTCCAACCCAAACCATTCTGTGATTCTATTGTTCTATGAAATGTCTTGGTGTTTGTGCAAAAGCTTAAGTAACAGTTAATCTAGCAAGACCAGAGATGAAACAAAGTCTGTGTCCGACTTTCAGCTAATAAAATTGTACAGTTCTAACCACTCAGAATTTGAGTGTTGATTTTCATAGTTTCGGCCCACTAGCAGAGGCCAGAAAAAAACTCCAGACAATTTTCATGTACTGGAGAGCAGAAAAGGCTAAATTGAGTATCATGCATGAAGCGTCCCTTTCATTATTAAAGCAAAGGCTACCCACAAACATACACTGACATATGCATGGAATCAAAACAGAGCTACACATGCATGCATAAGAAATGACCAAATGTTAATGAAATATTTTCATTTTTTATTTATCTAACAGTTTAACTTACTAATTTGATTAAAATAATTCTCTCTCCTGTTGAATGCTTCACTTCTTTCTCATTATGTTGTTTGTAGCATTACTTGCATTAAGCTTTAAAGATTTTAAATGGAAATATTAAAATAATATTAATTATAGTAGCACAGATGTTTCTGCAAAGATAAACTGGCATTAAGAAACATTGCATTCTGATTGGCATGGCTAGCAGATGCTTATAAAAATAACCTGGAAAATAATCAGAAACTGAAACCACCTATTTTAATGAACTAAATTAGAGAGGACCTTCTTAGGCTGTTAATTCCCGTAATATGATTTACAAAACATTAACCCTTTCAAATAAAGCGGAATACAACCAGTTTAAAGTAACAAAAATAGTACAAAGATCTGTTCGTAGTAATATTTTTTATGTTTGGGTCAACCCTTTTCCATAATGACAGTAACAGATATAGACATCTAGAAAGACTTCACGTTTTGTTCCACAAGTTCTCTAAAAGATCCAAAATTAGCCATCAGCAACATAACACATTGAAAACCTGTCCTTTCCTAACTTGGAGATCTATCAGAAGGATAATACAAAAAAAAGAATTTAAAAACAAAAACAAAAATCAAACAATACATTCTCTCCTTTTTCTGTATTCTTTTCTGAGATTTCTGTTTTCCTTTTTCTTATTCATCTTTCAAATTTATTCTGTAACTCCCCGTATTTTTATCTTTACTCAGTTCAAAACGTTGCTTTATTTCTCTGCTTCTTTAACTTCTCCTTTTCTCACTCCAATTGCCCTCCCTAAAGCCCTACCTTTTCTCTCCTGCGGCCTAGTCACATGCAGTTCTAAGTATTTTTTTATGGTTTGCTTGAGGGATAGATACAAAGATATTACCACAATGAACTTCCAGCATGTCAACTGCTCCCCTGTCTCTCTGCAGCTACTACCAAAATAAAACACAGGAATGGAAGTAGCCTATCCATGTATGAAAGAAATTGAAGGATACCCCTTGCAACTGACTGCATGAATGCTAAAAATCATTTCTGGATAAATATCAGAGTCAAAACTATGCCCTGCAATGGAAGGCAGTGCGAACACTTACAATAATGTTGCACTGAACTCCAGCTTATTGATACTGACCCTCAGCAGAAACAGATAAAGCAAAACCTCTTACAGATGTAGCTTCAGGAGCTTGTGGAGTTAACCCCCACACAGCTCTTCATTGCACTATGGAGACCTGTCCACATAACAGCCAATTTTCAAGAAAAGTTTGAAGTAAATATTCAACTTCCGACAGAAGTTCTCGTCAAGCAAAAGCATTGAAAATGAAATCCCCACAGAGCAAAAAAGCATCTTCATCACGCTTTTAATTTAAAAAGTTAGGACTGCCTAATACACTTTCTCTCAACCACTTACTCCACCCTTGTGGACCACAGTTTAGAAACTGCTATTCTACATAAGATCAAGGCATCAGTAGGATAAAGGCTACTACTAATTAATAAACAAGCTCCTCAACTGTTAGGTGGTGGTGGTGGGGAAGCTAAAATGAGAACCCTGTTCTCATAACATCCATGAGTAAATTCTGAGTACAGATGATGGCAGCAAAAATGTTGCCAGTATATTTAATTCTTCATCCAACTAACTCCAACATTATAAGCACCTCAAAAGGCTATATATAATATTAACCAGAATAAAACTGCATTTTAAGACAGACAGATGAAGGATTTCAGGGCCCACATTATGGATTTTGAAGTGATCAAAATGTGTAAGTTGTCAATATACAGTCTAGAGAAATCACAAGGGAAAAACTTTGATTTTGGAATTTGGTAATTCTAATATAATAATATTAAGAAAAGACCTTGTACAAAGAAAAGATAAAACGAAGTCTTGTGTCTAGGTTCTAGAAAAGAACAGAACTTTTAAATATCAGGTTGATAAAACCAAACTATTGATCAAAACCAAACTAGAACAGAGCACTGTGGATAGCTATGTTGTTCTACCTTTCTCTCCTAAATGAAATGGTAATTACACTCACATAACTCTTACCAAAGTGAACTTATTTTCATCAGAATATTAAGTAGTAAAAGTAATGAAAATCTATTACTGTTTTCAAAGAAAACTAAAAATATAGGAGCGTAACTGGTACAGAATGACCTTTTAGATAGCTGAACTCAAAATTTTTATTAGTATTTTAAAATATTCTTTAAGTACAAAGCTATAAAATTTGTCATTTACTGATCCAAATCTACTTTCAGTTGTTTCAGATATCAATAACAAATACCAGGATGTTCCCTGAGCAATCAAACATACAAATGCATGGGACCAGTTGTCAGATTCTCAGCTTTACAGTATTTCCTGCCAGCTACAACAGACATGTGTAAGTAGTACTGAATAGTAATGAATATAGATAAAGTTAATCACATTAAGAAACAATACAGTACTTTTGATTGCTAATCATCACTGTTGGCCTCTTTTTTGTTGTCGTTTGTTTTTAAATGTTAATAATGACATTTAAATTAGTATAGTAAGCACTTCTTAAGAGCTTTTGATCAAATTGAAATGTAATCACTTCATATTTAGGGAAGGAATCAGTATCAGAAATCTTATTACCATGGTTGCTTTTAGTTGAAAAAACAGAAGAACACCTCATCACTAACTTAACAAGCTGTTCTCATAGAGTTGAGACCTGTACCTTATATAATATGATGATTGTAGCAATATCATCCTTATTCAGACACCTCTGACTTCTCATACATTCGCTGGTGCAAGTAATACCAGATAACAAATGTTGCAGATTTTAGGACAACCCCATGACCTAACCAAAACACTCCTCAGAAATGACAAAACACAAACATACAACTGTGTAGATAAATAGATTCAAACAAGCATTCACCTTTCTGTGTTTATACATTACATACACGTAGGTTGAGCTGCCAGAGAGGTGAATGAGTTTTTTTCTTAGGTAACCTGGTCTTATAATTTAATAGTGCAAACCTAGTTTATATTCTGCACCTCAAATTCTGCCACTGGAAGGTATAGCACACATTTTTGCTGTTTTTCAAGAGCTTATTATGAAAACCAAGAGGGACAACAACGTCATTTGGACTACAAATACAAAGTTTATAAAGACAACACAAACCCAGAGAAGTTGTTACTCCCAGTCTCTTTTAAACATCTAACTTACGTGCTTTGAATCTCTCATTCAAAGCACCTGATTTTTCCAATTGACTACAGAGAGAACTTTGGCCCCTAAGTGGATGAATTGTATCTCAGATAGATACTGAAAGTATCATGAATACCCCAAATTTTCGTTGACAATCTTCAGCACTAAGAAGTAATACTTCCAAAAGAACAAAAGGGCTTTGGAGGCAAACAGTGGATTTTTGTAATTCAAAATGTGACTATACAATATATATATAAATATATATTTTGTTTTTTGTTTTTTTTTTTTCTAAAAAAAAAAAGTTTGCTTAGTGAACAGTGATCTTTATTCGACTTTTCCTGTTACCTTCAAACGCTCGTGCAGCATCTACCAGGTGGGACCAGTCTAGCCCTGTGGCAGTGTCTGGCAGGGGCATCAGGCCAGGATCATTGAATTTGGCTTTATCAGATAAGGACCCATCTGAGAACCAGAATTCATCTAAACAATAAACACAATAATTAGTCTTCCTATAACAATGATGCACAATTAATTTTGAACCTATTATAATGAACTGTAAAAAATGTATAAGCAATGAGTGCTTATCTTCATTTCTCTTTTTTCTGTCATTTCCTGTTCAATACTCGGTATGGGTGGAACTAGTGTTAAGCTCAAGCAGAATAAGATGGGGAGGGAGGGTTTCTACTGTTTTTTGTGCTACTTTGCACGTTATGTGTTCTTTGCATTTTCCTGTGAATGCTGTGTGAGTAGGCAGCATCCATTCTTAAAGCATACCATATTAAACATGAGCACTGAGCAGAAAACTTGCTAGATGCACAAAGTTATATTTTAAAGAAGGCTGTGAGCCAACATTTGAGATATTTATGTGCAGAATTTTATTCTGAAATGTAAATATTTCAGTTCTAGAAGCAATTTCAAAAATATCACCTGCTTTTCTTTTAATTTGTAAGTTCTAGCCTATATCCAAAACTTACTTTCACATAGAAAAAACTACCCTATTAACTTAATATTTGTGAATCTGAGAATGCAAGACTTGCATGCTGATCTCTAAGCTTCAGAGTGAGCTTAGAACATGTTGTATACTGTAGATAGTGTATACATTTCAATTAATACAATCTATAAAGTTAGTTCAAACACAGCTTTCAGTTATGCAATCTTCTAGATTCTTCACCATAAGTATAAATTATAGTAGAGGGAATGCTAATTTTCATAACCATCCTAAATAGTTTAACATTTTCCTTATCTTTCTATAACAATCTTCACTCTGATCAATATGAACATGTTAAAATGAATACTGCTGAATAAGCACACAGATGTTCTTAAAACTGCATAAAACCCAATTAGATTATTTTAAACTAAAGTTCACCTTAATCATACAGCTAGTGTTGCAATATTGTCCTTTTATTAAAATACTATAGTCAAAAAAAAAGATTTTGCTTTTCTGATGTGTCTGCCTGTTAAATAGAAAGGTCAATACAGTATTTCTTTTTCCTTGAAATATTTCAGAAGTACAGGACTTTTTTCTTCCATCTAGTTATTCTACTGATTCAGACTGTAATATTTACTAGCAATGTTTTTTCCAGAACAATACTATACACAAAAATCAACGAAGGAAAAAACGCGCACACGCACACACACACACAACTGGAAGATACATTATAGTGTAAGAAAGTGGTATGTTGTCATTGTCCTGATACCAACGACAAAGAACACCGAAGTCTATTTGAATAAAAGATTTTCTGACCTAAAAATCCCAAAGCAGTAGCCTGTTATAGAACATTCTGTTGCACGGAGCAATGATTAGAGTGTATCATATTCTTTACAAAAAAAGGTGTGTGGGGGGGGTGTTTGTTTTTACATCAGAAAAATGGCAGTGAAGGAGGTTTGCAATCCTCCATCAAAAATTAGGAGTCCTGCAAATAAAAAACAATGCACATGAGGTAGAAATCCTATTTACTTTGGAATTTAGCTTGTTCTTACAACTTACATGAAAGTATTGTTATATTAGAATTGGAAATGATTTGACAAACCTCTGCAGAAATGTATTTCTCAATACCCATTCTTAGTATGCCAAAGTGGATGTTATATGAAATGGAAAATGTAAGATATAAATACACTACTCATACATCTGTACTAATATTTTATTTTCAGTTTCTTATAAACATACATCAAATCTTATCTAACGTTACCTTGGGGTGAAAATACTTTGGAAGCTCAACAGCAGAGCAGTCTCCGAACTTTTTTGTATATGACCTGGGAATTATAAGAACCCTACTTATGCTAGTACAAGTGTAGTACAGTATTCCTGTGTGGAAAATAGGCAGAATGCCTTATTTGAAAGCTGGCAAGCCAGCTTTTGGTTCCAGACCAGCAGGCAGGCCCTAAGGGACAAGCCCTTGCTTTTGTGTGATCAGCCTACAGAGGCTGACTGTGAAACCTGTCAGGAAGATGCCTGTTCCCAATACATTCTGCTGGCTTTCCAAATTAAAGTGTAGGAGTGATATATTCACCAGCAGTCATCCTTCATTATGCATTGTCTTTGTGAGAACCTCAGTTCACCTTAGGGTAGATCCTATTCAGTCTCGCATAAGCCCTGACAGAGCAACTCAACTGCAGAAAGCCTGCTGGAGTAGGAGATTTGAATATTGATAGCTCTGAAAACTCAGGCACTCAATGCTGATGGCTGAAATTGTAAGTGGAATAACTGAACAGGCATCAGTGTGCCACCACAGAATAATTAATTTCCAAGATATGAGTTACGGATTCTTGGGCAACCGGGGAAAAAAAAAAGAAAAAAAAAAGAAGCTCTAATGACATAGGCCTCTTTGTGCTTTTGAATTTCAGAGAATATAGTTTGTATTTCAGGAACATTCTGGCTGAAGGAAAATATTTCTGTAGTACTGCATTTGCATTTCCTCCCTGCTTCTCTTTACCTTGCCATTGCCTCCACTTTTTCTGACTGCCACATCAGCGGCCTGCAGGCTGCCTGTTGTCTTCTTTTTTGACTTGTGGAAAGGTGACTAGTTATGCTTAAACATGCACACCTCTGCATATCCAGGAAGGTATGCCTAATCTCACAGGTCACTATCTTCATTGCCTACAAGTTCGGTTTTGAAGCAATGCAGACTTATAACTATTTCCCTTCAGGAAACAACGTGTTATCTTTCAGTTTTAAAGATTATTTTATTTGCTGTATTCCCTCTTTTGGCACGAAATATTGATTTTGTGGTTTCTGGTCCTTTCATTTATGCCACTCTCTTCCTGTACTTAGGAATTTTCTTTATTTTTGTTATTGCTACATAAAAGTAGAAAGCATTTTTAGGAGTCCTTATTTTCACCAGAATTATATAGTAAACTTCGTTTCCAATAGAGATCTCCTTAAATTGACTGTCATCAGTCCCACATTTCTCTGTATTCAAAGAGAAACTAGTCATACAGAAAGAAGAAAGATTTACCTGACTTAACCTTTTCTATTTCCAAGACAATTATCCTGCTTCATTTGGAACTGCTACTTTTATGTAGAGATCGTAGACCATGGAAGAATATCTGCTATGTACTCCCCACTTACTGTGCTCAAACTAGACATGTCATTTAATAAGCAGATTATACTCAAAAGATGCTGCAACTGACAGAACATATCAAGTCATATTGGAACATAAATCCCAGTGTCTGCTTCCTATTCTTCTTTCCTGCAATCAGCAATTATATGCTCCTTCTAAACAGCAGCTTCTGCCTGCCAAACCTTTCCCTTTTTCAGTACTACCTAGGGCTGTCCAACATCTCCCTTCAAAGATGCTAGCCTGCTAACAGACTTTCTCATGGAACTATGTTTATGCTACTGTTAGAATAGTGGACATATGCCCCCAGTAATTAGTTTTCCTTTTGCTTTTGTTAAAAATATTCTTATATTCTGGTACAGAATATGGTACAGAATATTCCATACCATATAACAGCATGCTGTCCTATTAAACTGTCTTTATCTTAACCCATGAGCTTTTACTTTTTTTTCCCGCTTCCCAATTCTCTCCCCCATCCCACTTGTGGGAGGGGTGAGCGAACAGCTGTATGGTGCTTAGCTGCCTGCAGGGTTAAACCACAACACTGAAAAACTGATTTCCAAATTGTTCAAGTTGTGTATCACCAATACACAGTGATGCTCTTCCATTTTGATACTGTTGCTTAATACTGAGCAATTGGATTGAAGCTAACACTGGTAGAACACCAGTATTAAGATAGCCTTTCATCTCATACTTTCAGATATATCAACTGAACTTCTGACAGCCTTCTCCTACAGCATGTATAACCTGAGAACTTTCAGAATTTGCTAGTGTACCATTGCAAAATACTCCGTTTCTTATGACCCTCAGCATTGAAACGCGCCTGGATGCAATCCTGTGTAACATGCTCTAGGTGACCCTGCTTGAGCAGGGGGTTGGACTAGATGATCTCTAGAGGTCCCTTCCAACCTCAACCATTCTGTGATTCTGTGAAAGTATCCTGCACCTTGCTCCTTTCCTCACAGCACAGCAATGTCATGCCAGTGTATCAGTACAGGCTTTTTTTTTTCCCCTGTTCTTTCATTATTTCACAATTGGAGTGGACCACAGTGCTTGCAAGCTCAGTCAGATTGCCTCCATATGTCCTCCTGCGTTTCTCTGACATGTTTGTACACTAGTTCTGTATCAGTGGTTCTTGTTTTCATTCTTTCCCTGCTAGTTCAGCTGCCATGAATAGGCAAGATGGGGATAGATTTGTACCTGCAACTGTCTATAGTATGCTAGAATCACTCAACATGAACAGCACTGTCTCAGTTAGGGAATCTTCAATGTCCCCAAGGTTCTCAGCTACACAAACTCTGCTTTCTGGTTTAAGTGAAAAAAAATACATACACATACATATGTATGTGTGTGTGTGTATATATATTTATATAATATATATTATATATATATATACATATATAAATATTTATATATATATATATATATATAAAAATAAAATAAATGTTTCTACAGTTGTGTACTGTGTGCAATCCATAGTACTCAATTGTCACAGCTTGCATTTCAGGCTTTACTGAAAGCAACTTTTTTTTTTTTAGTTCACTTCCTCCTGTGATAAAATAATAAAAAATCCCATAGCTTCATTTTCTCATCTCCTTCCCACAGTGAACATCACACAGATTAAGTTCCTGTTTCCATATTTGCACCGTCATTTTGTCTGATAATTCTGATTTCCTAGTAATCTGAAACTCTTCAGGTTGCCCATTATGCTTTGTTTTTGACATTGCTTTGCTTACCTATTAATCACACTCTTCCTTGCTAGAGGGGTCTCACGAGACTTGGTGCTGCCACAGTATTTCATGTAACACATGCTGCATAATAACATGCAAGGGTATCTAAAAATGAATTCTGGCCGAAACCACACTAGTTGATTTCTGTAAACACTAAATATCGGTAAAATTAAAATGTTTTAAGATCACAAATGTATGTATTTTACAAAAGACGGTAGCATCACAGCTAGGAATTCTGGTATCTGAAACTACAACCTCAAACTATAATTATAAACGAAAAAGAAACCTCTCATACCACCATTGCGATAGAATGTAAGTACCTTCTATGTGTTCTTTACAAAATCCTTCCTAACAAGAGCCAAAGTTAGTTTCTTATATGAAGATATTGACTAACATTATTTTGAAAATCATAGTGGGCAAGTCATGATCTGTTTGTTTTCAGGTGGCAATTACAGATAACCAATTATATCTTCCTCGAGACAGACATCATAAAAGATCCTATATTGCTGGCATTGAAAGGCACTTTTATAATACAAAACCAGAGACAGAAAATAGAAGCTGTGTATGAAAATAGCATGAACTACCTTGGCTATGAACAATCAGCTTCATTTTGACTGACAGGATACTAGTTTCATGTTTTTTCCCCGCAATGCATATAAATATCTTTCTGCTTCTAAGCAGCAGCAAGAATGGAAAACAAGATGTGTAAGACAGAGCTAATACACAAAACACTAAAATTTCACTGCTGGAGGAGCAGTATACAGCTCAAATGTACACCATTAATTGCCTTGTGTCAACCTCCAGAATAAAAGCATGCTGAAGGTTTGATTGTTTTGCAGATTAACCTTTATATCAAATAGCTCTAAAAACACAGGCCTGGCATGGTGTAAGAAGGAAAAAAGGCAGTCAGGAAGCCATTTGTATATACGTCCTTAACAGACTACAAAATCTACTGAATTAGTCTCAAATGAAAGAAAATGGATCTTCAGTAAAAGCAAAGATCTTTTCAAATTGAACTTATGCTAAAGAGTTTCATTCACCCTGATAGAAGAAGAATATTTTAAAGTTTGGCAAAAGGTACATCAAGCATGCATTCCCAGCTGAAGCAGGAATTTAGCAGTTGTTTTTGATACCAGTTTAAAATGAACTAGTGCAGGGTAAATGAAGTTCAGTGTCATACCTGAAGCCCCTATAAGTAGGAAAGAGTTTTGTCATATAAAACTTATTTCTGAAAGTTAGCAAGTGACTTCTAGTACCTGAAAGATATGATGAATGACAGAGAGGTCTATTACTTAAGTCATCTATCTGTATTCTCTCTGGATATGGGTCTATAAGCGTCCTTAATATTTTCAAGAAATCCACCCACAGCTTCTTAACTACGGACTTCAGAATTCACAGTTGTTCTACTACTTTTATAAATTGCAGTCAGCAGTGATACAATATTAAAGCAGCTACCTAGAAGTGTTTCTTTTTTCTAGATTCTAGATTATGGGTCAAAGAAAAATAACTGAGAAGAGATTTAGCATTTTTTTTTTTAAAATTTACTCTTATTAAGTATATAAATATGGATATGTAGCCTACATATATGTATCTGGGTGTGTAGATTTGGGCTGTAGTACATAAGCATTTCAGGGTTGCTTTGTTGGTTTTTTTGAATGAAAATTATGAAAATTACCAAGCGTTCCATAAAATTACCACAAACTTTATAGTCTATCACTCCATACAAAATAATTTTAACTTAGCACCCCAAACTACTCTTTTTTCTGCTATTTAAAAGGTAGTGTCATTTGCAAAGCTTTTACTAATATTAAAAAAAAAAAGTATCAGGAGATTCAGTTTTGAAATTGGAGATGACAACTATGACACATTTTCTTTTAAGATGTTACCAAAAGGATCATCTAAGCTATCCTGTTTAACTATGTCGAATATATTCATGAATATTTCATTAATTTGAATGCGCGCACACACACACCAAAAAAAAAAAGAAACAAAACAGGCCAGCTTCGTTTAATTAGGTCACCACTGGAAAATAAAATTATAACCAGAAATATCTTGAGACAATTGGTTATTGCCTGTCACTGGTCTCATGAAAATTTCTTGTCAAGTGAATCTTGTCTTCAAACATAATAAATCTGAATTGATCACCAAGGCAAGCATAAGCATGTACTGCTGACCATATATGCTTTTACTAAAAGACTGATGTGACATTTCATAATTTTCCCTCAAAAGTGAAACCTAACTTAATATTTGGTGATTTGTTTGGGTTTATTACAAATATTCCAAACTCAACAATAACAGCGACAATCACTTACTTCTCAGATTTCCCATTCCAGGAGTCAGGCTCATTCTGGAAGGTAATGTGCTGTGGTATGGTGGAGTAGTGCTGAATAAGATATCATTTGGCAGTGCCTGGTCTAACATTGAACTTCGAGAGCTAGCATATGAAGATCCTCTTCGATTGCTACATATACTCTCATCAGATAAGGTACGATACAGTGTCCTCCGTGGAGAAAGGTTTCCATAAAATGAAAACTAAACATCAAAATATGAAGATATAAGAACATGTATTACTGGTTAAAATAATTTACACTACCATATCCCATCATCATTTCTTCACAGTATTTTTCTGGGCAAGCATTCTGGAATTCTTGAGCTAATACAGAACAGCAGAGAGTTGTTCCATCACATCAGCTCTACTGAAGCCTCAGAAAAGTTACCAAATTGGATTTTCATACTTCCTCTTGATATTTTGGAACATATCACCATGAATTAATCAGATATTGTGCAGCTTTATTAATTCTGAAATGTTAAATGAAACCTCCATAGCCTCATGACAGCAATTTTTTTCCAGAAATATATATATAGGATTACCAACTCTGGTAACATTTATTCAAGACTGTACATAGAACTGTTTGATTTTAATTTGAAATGACTATGTTTTAATATTAAACATTCTGAACTGATATATGGTGCAATATAATTCATTGGACTATAAAAGTGATTTGAGACACTGCATCTCTCCAGATATCATGAAATAGCATTAGAAAAAATGATAACAGAGTTTAGTGAAAACTGGTTATGTATTTCAAAAAGTTATTTAAACCATTACCCAAACATCTACAGTAAAACAAGATGTTATTGTAGCGTAAAACTGGGCCATTCTGCTTCATAAGTCATTCTTCAGCACTGAAAATCCAGTTATTTTTTCCACATCTACAAAGTTCAGTTATTGTCTTAATTATTTTAACTGGTTTGTCTTGCATATAACAATTTAATATCCTGCCCTGTCTTTCCTGTAATTAATTATAAGTAGCACACTCTCTATGCAGAATGCATGCTTAAGAGCAGCAGCTTTTTAAAACAGTGAATGTAGCATAGAGTTAAAAATACCTACATTATATTTCTGACAAAACTTACTCACTGATGAAAACTTCGAAAAAGAATAGACAGAAATGCTGAATCATGCCACAAGAAACTTTGTCTTTGCAAAATACTTAAATATACTTTATAGCTTTAATTCAGGAAATCATCTGTCTTGAGGACAATATAGAAAATGCTTAATTGTTAGAATGTTTAACTATGTCCCAAAGAAAATTGAGGCAGATATTCAGATTCTAATCTAAGAAAGCATCAAAATACTACCAGGGGAAAAAAAAAAAAAAGGAATGAGTTGTAGAGATCTGGCTGAACAGACATTGTATTAAACACCAGACCAAAGTTTTATTTTAATACTTGTAAACTAATTACATCAATATACAAAAGCAGCAGTCCTAAATGAATTGACAGAGGACATATGCAACACCCTTAAGTGAATGGATATATGGTATTCTTTTATAAACAGTGGTTAACAAATGCCCAAACCCTCTGAGTCTAATTAGGGACCACATGAGGCAAAGGGTTGAAAAGCTTCACTCTGAATCACAAAGGTCTCTGACCCTCTTTTCCACACTCGAGATTCCCAGCAAGTATTTTGCTACAATTCTTGGCTGTTTCTCAAGTCTCCCAACCTCATATTGCATCTTTTATCTAAAAAGATTGGTCAGTAGCTATCCAAACATATTAAATGTTAATTGTTGAAGCTTTACAGAGTTTCCTTTCAGGGTCTGACAAAAATTGAACATTACCCATTCTAGAGAGTTCATGAGTCCCTGATCTATGAAGAAGGGTCTGTGAAAAATAGAATCTGTAGAATCTTACATACTCCGAAAATTCCTTTCTGGTTTGCTGTCAAAGGCAACTAAACAAGCTATAGCAAAGTAACTACCCTCTATGAGGGCATAATCAAAGACTGGATACTGCTAATTCCTATGCCTGGGGATCCCTTGCAAGCCAGGGCCCATGGTCTCTCTTCCTTTGATGTCCTGGGAGGAGAAGGGGACAGCAGTAATTTATCTCAGGATGGCCACGCCTCCTCACTCTTTGATGTTTTTTATGTAGGTAGCTAGAAACATTGGCAGCTCTTGAAATCATCACAGAAAGCCAATTATTGTATCAATCATAACTCATAAAGACCTCTAGGACATTATTCATAAGAATTCAAACACATGTAACACATACTTAACATATTGCACTTTAAAGGTGCATATAATCTGAATTTTAAACTCAACTCTGCACTTGGAGGATTTCCATGTGTTACTTTTGTTCATACATGATGATTATGCTATTTAGAACATTGCATAAACACAGTGGGTTAAGAGAGAATTGAAGTAATATCTAAGTATGACAATTATCTCAAGTAACTCAATTGCTTTGTGCTTTATTACACATTAAGCACCAAATTCAGAATCACATATACTTTGAAAAGTAGTGAACATTAAATTCTCTGTCCACTTTTTTTGAACTCTTTAATATTAGATTGTCTTTATACTATATAGACCTATGCTCTTCACTAGCACTGACAACTATGCCTTTTGAACAGTTTCCATTTGTGTCCATGTGAAGTTGTAATTCAGACAGAATTGTTGGTACTGAGTAGCACAGGGCAGGGGAAAGCAGGCTACTTTTATTCCTGTCCCTAAATATGATTTGACAGGTATAAATGTAACCATTCAACCTTGAAAATGTTACTCTTAACCTTTGAAATTATAATCAACTTGCCCAACCTTTACAGCTAAGCAGAGTCATACTTAGACAAATACTTTTTTCATACATAATCAAAGTAGGTATTATTTCCAGGTTGTGGGAAATGATGTTTTGGGACTTATGGTCAGTATTTATAGCACCCTCATGGAATATACTTTGCTTACTCAAAACAATATTGCCTTTCCTATAGCAATTTTGGGAATACCAGAAAATAATTTCTAACATAATTGTGTCTGGCATACACACAGACAAATAAAGTAGCTAACCTTTCTTCTCCCTTCCTCCACAGAGAGACTTTCTGGCAGCATCAGCTTCAGAAAATCTTCTTTGGACAACACCTGTTGGCTTTCAACAATGGCATTCCTCACAGAAGTTTGAAGTGGACTCGATGCAGACACGGCATCAATATCATCATACACTCTGTTGAAACAATTGGTGTTTTTAGCAAGATAAGCAATAGTGCTCTTGGATTTGAAAGACTACATTTATTCTCAGCCACAAAGTAAAAAATGTTAGAATTATCTCCTGATAATTATCTCCAGTCATTTCATATGAAACTGTTTGTGGGTTCAAGATGAAATTCTTAAAGTACTGAAAGATCAATTTTAAGGAATTCTACAGAACAAGTAAAAACAAAACAACCACAAAAAAAGCTAGTTTCTCCCAACCTGCCTCTCCCCTTTTTGTACACCACATTTCTCTATTGCTGAGGTTGTGTTTATATCAGCATTTCTAATAGTTCCTCACAAATCAAAATATAAAAATATATTTTTTTACTTCCTTAGCAAATAAGAAAACCAGTATTTTTTAGTGTGACATTGTATCCAGCTTTACAATCTGACAAAATTACTATGGTCATCAACGGCAATGTTTGAAGTACATCTGTAATTTATTGTGCCATGTGCCAAGTGTGTTTTATTATCTGCAATTTCATAAAGCTGTTTAGACAAATAAAACAGCTGTCTTCTTTAATTATCAGTATATAAAAATGTATTTACAGTCAACAAAGGACTGTCAAACTGAATTATTATCTTTCACGTTCCTTCCAGTGAGAAAGGAGAGAATTTTAACAGGTTTACTCTGGAAATGCAATCTAAGGAACCAAAGATTCCCAATCACACAGAACATGCATTTGAAGCCATTACTTACTGTCAAGTGCAGCATAATCAGTGACTCTGTCCTCAGCAGAGAGGAAACAAGCTTTGCTACGGTAAAGTGTAATTCTTAGTGAATTATATCCTATAGTGGCACAACATTCAGCAATTGACCTGATTTTCATCATCATTGCTAATTAGAGATGTTATTTTCTTTCAACATAATTATCCTCAGAGGGATATTTGCTCTCTGTGATGTAAAGAAAGCTTTCCTAGAAAGAAAGAGGTGAAGCGATGCTCTACACCATGGAAAAATCTGAAAATATTTTCTGGTATATGAAGTGCTGCCATATTCAATTAATATTTCTTAAATGGAACTAGCTCTTGAAGATGCTTTTTAAAATTGCTGTGGTTTCAGTCTAAATGCCATGCTTCGTTATGCAATTTTGTTCCAAGGGTTCTATTAGAAATAAAGAAATTGTTTCAGGGGTTCATCAACTTCAAAATGCAAAAACTTGTGGGAATCAACAAAGCTACTATTTTCCAAATAAAAGTACTATCATGACCGAACAATTTAATAGATGACAAAATAAGAAAAAATATCACCAGTACAATACCACGAAGAAATACAAATAACTGGGACAGGAAGGTAGGAAGGTAGCAGCATTTTTTACTTTTGAAAATTAGGAATTTAAGAGCTCAACTTCAAGTTCATATTTCCTAGTAAAAATATTCTACTTTCTATTTTTAAATATGAATCTTCCATAACTATGCACATCTATGGAATACAAGGTATTAGATGCAAATATTGTATTCCCATTAAACAATGAGTAATCCTACACTGAACACTTGAAAATCAGGTACTGCGTGTCATCTTGTCAATTTATCAAGATATATGCTGACTGATTTATTGAGACGTAGAACTAAATAGCTTATGCACAAAAAGAAAGCAAGGAGATTATCAGAGAAGATGATTTTGAAGAGAAAAGGAATTTAAAAGTTTGTTTTAAACAGCAGATTCAAAATTAGTTATTGCTGCTGAAGTACTGGGAAAGTTTCATCTCTATCTTTATATATTTGAGGTACTGCATCTTTTCCTTTGAGTGCAATCCTTTTTCTTCCACCTAGGACTAACACGTTCCAAATGAGCTATTCCTGTCTTAAGTTGTACATATAGCTGTTTATCAGAACTGATCTGAGTACCTTTGACTAAATGTTACTTCCTAAAAAAAAAAAAGTAGTGCAAGCCTGCACATTTTGCAGAATCTTTTGAAGAGGATCAGAACATGCACACTTAAACTTTGTTTTGTGGGGTCCTAACCACCTGTTCCTATCTATTCATTAAAATCAGCCAGAAAAAGATACACAGAAACCACTAAAATACCTCCAACAGGCACTATTTTTCTTAATTACCTACACAGATTACTGCTAAGTTTACGGTCATGTCTGTCATTTCTAATGTATTAGCTGATGTACTAGGTAACAAGGTAGGAAGGTTTAATACAGAAACACCAGGAAGTAAGCTTTTTTCAATTAACTGTAATGTTCCTGAAGATTTCTAGAAAAGGTCTTTAGACATAACAAAATTGCAGCTTTACAGCTGTTTCCCAGAGATTTGAAAAGAAAATTCAAAATGTTTGGCACAGCCCTATGTTTTTGCCTACACACACTTTCAGAAATTTCTTTCAGAATGCTTTATTAGAGAAATGGAAAAAAGGTGAAGCTGGATAGAAAAGAGGAGAAAGCAGAAAAAAGTAGAATACTGTAGTTACTGTACTTTTTTCCTTTTTTTGGATGGACATCTGATACATAAAGGTACAGAAATCAAACATTTACAAGTGAAATGACATCTGTAATTTTTCATCTTTCTATCCTATTTTAAAATATATTTTCTTTACCCTTCCGCCCCAAACAAAGTTGAACAGAATTCTTACTCATGGCATTCAGAAATTTCAGATTCTTCAGGTGTAGGACTTCCTTCTGATTTTTTCCATCCAATGACGTATTTACTCACTGCTCCTTGTCTGTGGTATGGTTTTGAAACCGACCCAGAAATCTGTTGACTACTACTCTGCGACACTATATAGACTTTGGAGGTATCTAGGGAGCCACTCTTTTTAGAGCAATGTGTTGATGGGCTTCCTGAATGATGTGACCCACTGAAAAAATAAAGAAAACACACATAAGCAAAAATGAAATCTTCCATGCAAAACAACAAACCAGAAACTCTTCACCTTATACTCAGCTATAATTTTAATGTTAACTTTTTCTCAAGTTAAAATTGAGGCAGCAGCATCAGTACAGTAATTTTCTACATATGAGCAGCAAATACATTAAAGTTCTTTGATAATAGAATAATGATGAGTTTTTAAAACAAGTAACATATAATTCAACTTGCTGAAATGCCAACACAAGCTGCTGTGAATCAAAGAACCAAATTTAATATATATATGTAAGATTTGTATGTGCAATTTTCAGTAAATATGGACACACATTATTAATGCTATAATTCAATTTACATCAAGAACTACATACGGAATTACCCTAAATATCTAATTATAAAACTTCTATACCCTTCCACGTCATGTTAATTTTTCCAGTTCATGCCAGTTTAAATTCAGTCTTTCATTCAGTACTGTTGAGAATCTAATATTAACAGAAGTAAATTTTACTTCAGCAACAGTTCTCTGCATGATTTTAATAGTCTCTTTTATTATGAGTAATAGCACTAGTAGGCACTAATGTAGACTTTTACTGAAGACTCTCAAAATCATTTAAAATGAACTAAAACAAACACTTCCTTGAAGAATAAAGTTCTTCTTTTCATCTTGCAGTTGAAGTAAGCAAAGCATTCATAAACCCAGTGTCTTGCCTACAATTAGAGGTTGGAACCTGAAGCAACAGCTCCTAACTTTCATTGTTGGTTTACAAATACCAAACACAGTGCTATCTTTTAATCTAATCCCAAGAGCATGGGATTCCACAAAAGAAAAGAGGGTGTTGCTGAAAGTACAACAGGCATGTCTACTTTACTGTCCGTGCAGAGTCAAATACAAGCAACGCACATGCATAGATGTCATTAGATCAAATTAAACTGCTTGACATGAAAGAAAGTTCAATCATTAAGGTAGTGGATTAATAATTTTTGATGAGAGTTTATGTACATTTAATCTTAAAAACAACTTTCTCTCCTTTCCTCCCTCTTTCTCCTCCCTAAAAGTAGAAAAGATTATGATTTTTGGGGGGAAGACAACAATGCAGGTGATGTTAAAAACAACAAGGTTGCTCTCTTGCTTGTTATCCTTGCAAATATGTGAAGAAGTGATATAAAGACATGGTGAAGAAAATAATTAAGTTATGAAAAACTGAAGACTAAAGGTGAAGCAAGCATTGAAGCACAATGTAAGAAAAACATATCAGATTGACAGCAAGGACACTATCCAGAGGATTTTAGTCTTCCATTTGCAACTAAACTCAAGAAAAATTGAGCATACAACCTCATTCTGTAGGTTTGAAATAACAGGATTTTTTTTTGAAGCAAAGAAATAGAAACTTGCTTTTAGATAACGAGTTCAATGCAATTGTTGGAACAAGCTCTGTATAGTCTCAGCATCCGAATGGTAATGATAGTCTATGTAAGAAACAAAGCAAAACTTAAGGCAATAGAGCTGTTTCAGCTACTGTAACCTGAAGGTATTTGATAATTCATGTGTGTACTGACTATAAAATAGGAGAGAGAAAACCATTAATAACATAGCTGAGAGACACAATGTTGTGCATAGCTCAAGTCAGTTTTGTAGTTTGAAATACTGTTTCACACAGCAGGCTTAATTCTCAGACATCAGTATTAGTGTTTCAGGGGGTTCTTTATCTGATCACATTAGAGAATCAGGCCAGTATTTCCAAGTGACATCTTTCCTGCATATTGCACTTAATTTACTCAATAAACAGAATACAGTTTTAATAAGGAAATGTATTTATAGCCCAATGACTTTCCACCAGTCTGTGCGCTTCTGACTAAGTTTTACACTGTTTAGCTATTGTAGAATAAGTGTATTGTTTAACATTTATAAACTAATTGTGAATAAATGCCTCATTCAGGTTAGAGCTTCATTATTAGAGTACGAACACGTACAAACTTAGTGTCTGACCAGTTGGAAAATATACATGAGATTTGGCAGTAGATCTCATATACACATTAACTCAACTTTCTTGTGTCTATCTGAACAATTCAGTATTGCAGCATCACAGCTATAAAATGAGATTTTTTGTTTTTAATAGCCTGCAGCTGTAGGTGTATAGCTGTATAGGTGATGTAAGCTTTTAAACCCAACTGTAAAATTATTTATCACTCCAGTGTAATTTGAAGGACATGTAAGCGAAGTTTAAATAAAACAGTTGGGTCACATAATATAAGTCTGGCATTTTCCTATAGCAAAAGCATTTAGCACACAGATTAGAAGCTGATCATTTGAAAACATTGCTATTGCCAAAGTGGAATTGGTCAGTCCTAATGTGAGTCATCTTCTCAGCAATAATTACTACTTTGTAGATGTCTGGGTAAACACACTTAAAATCTATATGCCTTTTTTTTATATTAATCTATAATATGTTTATTTCAAATAAGTGAGTAGCAGATTACTTGACAGCTGTGTGGCACTTTAAATATGATAGCTGCCACACAAGTGCTGAAAATGCATATTCCAGCCCTTAGAAATCTATTGCAGCCCATTATGATGAAAGAAACACAGATCTTATTTCTTTCTAATCTATAAAACTAAATCTCAACATATATAAAGCAGAGTAAATCTGGAGGTTCTATATTATCACAGATGTAGTGAAAGCTTAATGTGAAAGCATGTATCTACTTTTCACAAAAGCCTATACTGCAAGTCAATACTATCTTCCATAACTTGTGGAAAAAAAAAAATTCTAAAACTCACAGTAAGCATACAAGACTAATTCACAATCAAGGTAGCATATGAAGACGTGAGGATATTCTTTTGTTATTTTCCTGTACTAATTGACATCGAAAAGAGAAAAACCAGAAGGAAAGAAGAACAAGCAATTTCCTTCCAGTCTTTTACAGAGTAAAAACCTTCACACACAGACCAAAGCTTCTACTTCAAAGTCACCATAAAACGGGAATTGGGAGATAAAGGCAACCAGCTGTAGAAGTGTACTTTCACAGTTTGCTTTATAACAGATGTACCACACACACATTCTATTGGTAACAAAAAGAAGAGCACAAACAACCAGAAATCCAGTTCAGGAAACGAAACTGTAAAGCATACACCACAATAATGTAAATTAGGGTGGATGGTATGCCATGCAGCTTCACTATACATAAAAATTGTCCACTGTAATTTCTTTGAATTCCTTCATCATTAACTCCAAGGTAATTTGTTGTACCGTATGTATTGTTTTACTGTATTCCTTCATAAGCATGTGAAGGAAGTTCTAAGAGCAAAAAAAAGATATTAGTAAGACAAGCTTATGTCAAAATAATATAACTAGGGTGTTTGGACCTACTACACTCATTACAATTGAGAAACAGAGGAGGAAAGACTAGTTTTAAATTCACACTAGTCATGCAAAGTATTATGAAAGCATCTTATGCTGATGGGTACTAATTTACAGTTTCCTTCTTTATCAGTGAAAGTAAAGTTGTGCTCTCAGATGATTATGGGTAGAATACATTGGGATTGTTGAAGATTGAATATAATATATTTTAGTAAACTCTTCAACGATGTATGCCTTTGCAGTACTTGGTAAATTCTCAAATATGAATGACATTATTGTCAAAACATCTCCTAGAAATAAATTGGGAAAATGAATTTCACAAATATTATAAAAACAAATAAAAAGAATTCAATGTATTATATACCACTTCACTTTTACGCAAGGATGCTTCCCAACTTTGAAAACCTAAGCAATTTGTACAAAGTTACATATAAATTCTCCATCAGATCTGGGAGCAGGACTAGCCATGCTTTTTAGGGGGACTCATCAAAAACTGCCTGAAAAATGCTGTACTTCCTCATGTAGGTATTTGAATACAGCAAAAATCAAAATCAGTTAGGTACACTTTCACAGAAAGGTAAAGAAAGTAACTACAACAAAAAAAAGAATTCTCTGAACATCAATCTATAATCCAAAAGCCCTAATTTGTAAGAAACACATACCTGGAATGAGAGGAGATTTCACTTAGGTCTCCCATACTGCCTTCGGCTGTATGACTGGTAGAAATAGCAGAGGCATAGCTATGAACAGCATACATTTTGGTTGGCTCCTCATCTAGCCCAGGAGTTTCAGAAGACTCGGTCCACTGCTCAGTACGACAATGTACTCCAGATCTGCTGCCAGCAAGGTGTAAAGGGGCCAGGAGAGGAGCAGGCATACAGGGAGCTGTATCAATTCCACTGTCAGTAGACGCCCCTTTTATATATGTTAATCCAAGCAGCTCAGGATCCATCAGATCTCCAGAACCAAAGTGTTTTTCATCACTGTTGCTGGATGTATTACTGGATAGGGTATTGCTGCTCGAGTGGCTTGAACAGCTTTTATCTCCAATCTTAACAGCAAGAAGAAACCAAAGAAAAAAAGAACCGCCCTCAAGTTAAATTGTAAAATCTTTATTTTCATATAAATTACTGAATTTGTGCCATTCAAAGATCACTTTAGTATTTTTTACAGTATGCTATAACATGATCGCAAAGCATGAAAAAAGCTAATTATACCACTAGTTTCTATGAAATGAATTGCACAACTAGCTAGACACACTATAGGTTGATGTCGCTGCAAATAACAGTGAACATTAGGCTCTAGTTCCATCTTATATGGCAAATCTTAAGATCACACTTGAATTTTCTGATTATAGGACTTACTTAACATCCATAAAATTGAATTTCTGAACAGTTGAAATAAGCATTTGTTAAGCTACAAACATTTGTAATTATTTGTTTAAACAAGTTCTACTGCAAATCTGAAGAACACTGAAGACTGAATTACCCTTGGCTTTGTCTCAGTGTGAGTGAAATACTCTGTTTATTGGATCAAATCCAATTGGACGTGTGGCTACTTGAACTGAAGCCAAGTGCAATGTATGTGTACCAGATGAGAGTAACTTAAGTCACAGGGCTCCAAACTAAGCACAGCAATTGAAGTGTAAGAATTATGTCAGGCATTTGTGTCAATGAAGTTTTTGTGTTTTGTTCTGTTTCCTGAAAAGAGATTTTATAGAGAGTTGGATTAACTTATCTTTGTGACAGAGTAGCCAGAATAAGGGCAGATGGGCTTCTATTAGGCAGAACGTAAGTGGGAAGGTAACTAACATTTTTATCAGATCCCCTTCCTAGCAGATGTATATAAACATAGCTGTTGCTCATACATAAAAGCAGTTAGAAAAGACAGCCTTTCCAGAAATAACAGCTCTATGCCATATGGGAATTAGCAGGTCTCAAAATTTGAGAAAAAAAAATATAAAAAAAGTTGGGTTACATTTGCATTTATTCTAGCCTTTACAAGATGGCTGTCACCTTAAAAGCAATGGAACAATTGATAAAAATACAAATGAGCAGTTTTTCCAAGGAGAGACTTGGAGAAAGGTGTCTGGAGAAAAGGCAAGTCACTTTGGTTCCATTTTACATTTACAGTACAAAGTGGAAAGGAACAGGAAAAAAAAAGGTCAAAGGCATAAAATCAGCCTCAGAAGACATATTGTGTGTATGAACCCTCCCAAAGATTTCCTGTATGCTGCTGAACATACATGCTCAGACACACCTGGCTCTGCAAGCAGCTGAGAATCTGGACAGCATCTATTGATACAAACATCTTGAACTGTGCAAAGTTCACTATGGCCATAGCTCAGGGTCATTTTATGCATTTTCTTGTGCCGAGAATTTTTTGCATGAAAGCTCTGTTACATGTTGTTAAATATTATGTCATGGAGCAAGATTAAGGAAAAAAAAAGTAAAATNAAAAAAAAAGGAGAAAAAAACCAAAGAAAAAAAAAAAAAAAAAAAAAAAAAAAAAAAAGCTTGAGTTGAGAATATCAAGGATATCATAGCTTCACTGGCTATCACAAAGCTCCAGAGAGTCATATGGCAAATTGAGCTGAACAAAAAGGGGATGCACAGGAGAATATTACAAGATCCCTTTACAAGGTGATGACTATTTTTTTTCTGTTTTACAGCATATAACAACAAAATATTCTCCTCTCATTACTATTATCTTTATAATGACACTGGTTATCACTCTCTACAGGTACCTAAAAGAAGGCTGTAGCGAGGTGGGGATTGGTCTGTTCTCCCACGTGTCTGGTGATAGGACGATGGGGAATGGGCTAAAGTTGCGCCAGGGGAGGTTTAGGTTGGATATTAGGAAAAATTTCTTTACTGAAAGGGTTGTTAGACATTGGAACATGCTGCCCAGGGAGGTGGTTGAGTCACCATCCCTGGAGGTATTTAAAAGACGTTTAGATGTAGAGCTTAGTGACATGGTTTAGTGGAGGGCTTGTTAGTGTTAGGTCATAGGTTGGACTAGGTGATCTTGAAGGTCTCTTCCAACCTAAATGATTCTGTGGCTCTTATTTTGTACAGTGTAGTTCTCTTGAACCTGCATTACACACATGCATATGCGTGCAAACATAAACATAAGTCAATCATGAAATTTTCTGTTCAGAACCCCAGAATTGTAAAAGCATGAGAGCTGCCATTAGCATAAAAATCTAAGTAAAGAAAACTCAGCATTTAACTTTGGCATCAGTACTGTGTTTAATAATAATTGTTACATATAATGATTCCAGCTTTGTGTAAATTTTGGTTTATACTACAAGTATTTTTGTCCTAGTACATAATTGTACAGCATGATTCTATTTATAATAGTACTTTTTTTCGAAAAGCATCAGGCTAGATTCTCATAAGGAATCAACATACATAAGATGAGAATTGAGCCTTATATTCTTATCAGTGTAAGTCTAAAAATAATGTACAGATTCCTACTGCATAACAGGTTTTTCATGTAACAAGTACAAAAGACAACAGAGAAAGACCAGGCATATCATTAGTGTAATCTCCATAGTTATGTCATTTGAGAATTTTGCTATTACTGAAGACAAACCTCTGAACTAGTAGACTAGAAATCTTTTCAACATTCCCAACATAGAAACTACATGTTGACAGTGCTTACTGATAAATATAGTACATGTGTATTTCACACATCATGACAAGTGGTAACAAATGTAATTTTTTTTTTTTTAGTATATGAAATACTTCACAGATTAAACAAGCTAGTATAAAATGAAGATGTAAACACACAGCAGAGTGTAGCCTATATTAGGCTTTTATCTTCTTAGTGTCCCAGACTGAAGCCCTCTTAAGTTTACAAATACAAATTAAGCATGCTCAATTCACCCCTCATCTATGTGAGCATACTCTGCCTCCCCAAACCCACAGTGGTGTTTGTACATTACCAAAATGTATTTTTAAGGTATGTTTCTTTAAGTCCAGGGTGCTTTTTTTTTGTTTTGTTTTTATTGTTTTCCTGTTTAGTTTTTGTTTGTTTTGTGTTTTTTGTTTGTTTGTTTTAGAGTTTTCAATGACATTGAAGTAAAAGACTTACATGTGAAAGTTTGTTTGGTGACTCCTTGCCACTGCCTTCTTTTTGTAAAGCCCGGTCTTTGTAGGAGCTGAGGACTTTGGTCGATGGTGCATGCCACTTGGTTTCTGCCATAAATAATTGTGTTTTAATTTCTGAATGCTAAAAAGATGAGTATACTGTACAAAGAAAAGAGCACATGGCTTAGCATCAGGTTTCAAACCTGTACACTGTTTGGAATCAGAGACGTGTAACTTTGCAGAATTATTAAGATCTATACCTGCTTTTCATCATTCACAAGGCTTTCGGAAAGTTCAGAAGTAGTTTTTCAAAGTATTATCTAAATATCCCACACCACATTCCATTAGACTGTCCATAACAGTCCCAGCTTTCATTGTCATATTACTGCTCTTCAGGTATCAAACTGCCACATCAGAAAGTGGCTGCACTTCAGCAAGCACTACATTACAAAGAACATTTATTTTTAAGATATGGTATTTATTATTACCAGAATGTCTGGTTCCTTCCAAAGTTTCCTCTCGTTCTCTGCCTCCTTCACACTCCAGTGAGCCTGAACCTTGGTGTTCATGGAGTAAAGGGGATTGGCACCTTTCAACGTAAGCAGAAAATTAAGCTGTTTTTTCTTTTTTTTCTAGAAAACTATTTACATGATGAACAACACTTTTTACTGCTCAAAGCAAATAATTTCCAAGTGATTTGTTTAAACAGTCATCACCCCTCTCACCAAGCAAGTACAGTAATTTTTCCAAACACCGAATAGGAATATTTACACGTAATTTTCTCAACTGCCCACTGTTATCTCTCAAGTGTGAACAGATCAAGACAACACAGAGCTTTCAGAAGAAATGCATTTTTGAGGCCACAATCGCCAAGGTTTTTGCAGTGGAGAACTACGCTAATGCATGCTTAACTGCTTTACAAACTAAGCCCCAAAGAAATTAACTGTATTTTTGCAGGATTTCAAACTCAGAGCATGTATGCAAACTAATATGAGATCCACTGCTTTGTATTTTGTATCCATTGCTCTGTCATTTTTACATAAAATTATGAATGATGTCTCTACTCACTTCAGAATTAAAACTATGTAAGATTCTTCAAATCTTACAATCTGAACTTCAAATTCTCTCCAAGAAAATGCATCTATATCTGCTACATGGAGTACCTTATACACAAACAGGCATACCAAAGGAATACTTTGCTTACAGACAAGGAGTCAAGACGATGTTTTCCATATTCACATTTTTTCTCAAAAGTAGCTTCCTAAAGCCAAATGGCAAGTCTGGAATGCTTTTATATTATGCTATGTAGATACTGCCATTGTCCAACATTTTATAACAGAAATATTGTTGGCAGCCACACTTATACAACAAAGTGATAAATTTAAAGTAATCCAGAACAGATTTCTCATGTAATATTCTTAAAACATGAATATATTGGGGTGGTCTTTTACTCAGATAGCTAATTTCTAAAACCTTCAGCATCAATGGGTTAACAGGGACACGAACATAACGCCTACATATTGCAACAGCCGTAAAAGGAGAAAAGACCTCCGAAATATTGCTGCTTTTTTGAAGAGAGATGCTAGGGAATGGATGCCACTGGAACAAGCACAGTAGGAAATAAAACCTTAGAAGACCATAAAGATCCTTTTTTAATTAAATACCCTCCCAGTGAAACTGAAGGAGGAGAAATTACTGTTTAATTCCAGTTCTGAGTAACCAGCTGATTTCTGTCCTGTCCCTGGGAAAGGAAAGCTAAGAAATCTTTGTTATTTACCTGAATTTTAAAGTAACAGTTTGGTCCTAAAGAGTTAAGTTGTATGACTTTAAAACTACTGGCATACAGACTACATTACAGTAAACCTTAAGAGTCTTAAGATTTTACTAACAGATAAATCTATGATATGGAATATCCACATAGATTTTGCTTCAGAAAGAAGATGCATGGGAGATTCAGCAAGATTTAAAATAAATAAACAAATAAATCATCAATACCCATCATATCCCACTTGCTGTCTCCACTGGCTGCTCCCGCTGGGTCCTGGGTCACTGGAGGAGGACTGGTTGCTTGGAGAACTTCTGTAATGTTTACTAGAGTCATTAACAAGGCACTGAGGTATTTGTGGGTTTCAGATTTGAACTGTCTTTCTTTTAAACATTCATTTTTACAAATAATGCAGATGCAGTATGAATACTTAATGTACATTCATTTGGGGAATTTATAGTTTTATCATATATTTCTAAAACTTTAAGAATTATTTTCTAAATATATTATTCATTTCATCATTAATAAGGTATTTCCAGCTATACTTCCAAACAAGTGGGATTACTCATGAGTCAGAGCAGCTGGATTAGCTCTCTAAATTTACACATGGGAAGCTCTCGTGATGCATCAGAAACATTTTTTCATCACTCTTCATGTATTCCAATTTTCAACATAATTTAAATAAGGTACAACCAATAATTTTTTATTCTTAATTTGTGTTTATTAATACTTTGACATAGAAGAGTAACAATAAAACATTTTCATGAATAATATTATTTTGCACTTATTTAAACATCTGACCTTCATGTCTTAGCAATGTCTCTAACTATTCTTCTGGTATTTCTGGACAGCTGAACCGCAATGTTGAAATTTGTTTTTGATCACCCTCCTACCCTTCACTTCCATGCATACCAATCCATAACTTTACGATTTTCCTCAGCTACATTATCTTGAATTCCCCATATTTCCCTCCTTTTTTCATACCTGTTTTTTCAAGAATACTATATGTAGAAATGAATTTATGTACTTGAAAAGAGGTAGTTTTGGATTTATGCACAACACTTTCCGAGGGTATGACATTCAATAAGCAACTTTACTGTTCAGCTTGAAAATTTCCAAGACATTTTTAATTATATTTTGTCTAAGCTGGCTACAAAAGGGGAACCAAAGAAACAGTCTGTGACTGCCTCACACAGTTCCTTCACAGAACAGTTGCATCTGCCTGATATCAGGAATGAATTCTAGACTCCAGGTGAAAGGACACATTCGCCTACCACTGTGACTCAAAGAATAAAATACACAGAAACTAGGCGTACAAAACCAGAAAAGTGAGTCCAAATGAAGCTTAGTTTTTAGGCACTCATTATGAGAAACTGTAACAGAATTAGGCATATTGTGAAAGCAGAAGTAGAGTTCAAAAATATCCATGTATTTCTTAATGACTAATTATAGGAAACTCCTTGTTCAACACAAAAACATTTGAATTGCCTTCTCAAAGCATTTAACTCTCCCAGAAGCTGTACTAGGAGCACAGGTGTTCAGCTCCCAGTTTCTAATTTCACTCCAGGGATTGGGCACATGTCACATGTCACAGTAGTTAAAATCTTGCTGCTAAAGTCTTCCACTATACTAGCCTTTTAAGCCTTTTATTGTATCTATCAACATTTCTGTTGCTTCTTCCTCTTTTTATCTCTAAAAAGAACCCTTTTATCACTGACATCAACGTTAGCTCATTTTCACATCAGTTGCCATATCTTCCCTGTTTTATCAACCTGCTTTTTTCCTTGCCCGTGCTCCTCTTCAATTTGTCTAAATTGATATTGTGTCTCTGACCCTCTAAAATCTCTTCATCATTTTCCTAGCCTGACTATACAATTTCACCCTTACAAGACTATCTATAAGTACCAATCAACCTTACTTCAAACTCTTGTTTTAAACACATCTCTCTGTCAAACTGTTAACTACGCCTCTTCCCATGTGGAAAGACCTTGCCAATTAGGTACATTTCTTTTCATGTTTCAGGACCCACACATCACAGTCCACCATTTTTCTCCCTTCTCATTATTTATACTCTGTACCATCTCTTCCCCAGAATAGCACTCCTGCATTGCACTTGTTTTGTTTAAGTGATACAGTAATTTCTTCATGAGAAGAGATGGCCTCTGTCTTCTGAGCTTTTTTACATGCTTTACTGAGTGTTAAAAGAATTGAAATTTATGTTTGTGAACTTTTTTGGAAATAAGTAGCATGTCAAAGTTTTTTTTTCTATATATAAGCATATAGTATGCTTAATAAAGCTCCATAAAACCTGAAGTATTTGTAGACATTCCAATATATTGTCTCCTTATGCTACATTTCACCAAGAATTTCAGTAACAAGACCTTAGTAAAAGCTCAAGTCCTGCAATTGTATATACATGGTTACAAAAATATAACCCTGGTTTGGGTGGGGGTGGCGAGACTGCGGGAAAAGAAGCAAAATACAAATAATCAGATGATCATATTTGGCAGTATGCCTTCCCCAGACCCTGATATAGACGCATATTCAAAGATGTTCTACTATTACCTGTATATATTTCAAACAAACAATCTAAAAAAATCACTAATTCTTTTCTACTAAATAAGGTACCAATAGCAGTATTTTATGATTTCAGCCAGATTTTTTTAAAGCTGTAGAAAAGGTGTACTTCAGATTTTTATATAAATTAGATATTCCCAACATGCAATACTTTTTGCCTTGAAGGTTTGAAGAACTACCCCACTCCAGGGTAAAGGACTATGCTTCTTCCCATGTGGAAAGACCTTGCCAATTAGGAACATTTAGAAATAATTGCAAACAATAAAGGACAGAGAGTTCTGTTCAAGACATATGGTTTTCTAAATAATTCAAAGGTCAATGTATTTACAAATTTTAAACTTTAAGAAGAAATTGTCCTCTTATGAAGAATTATGATTAAATTAGAACAGAGCTAAGATTTAAAGATACCATCCCATTATCTAATAGGTGTTACATATTCAAATCACAAGATCTGCTTTGTTTAATTAAAAGCAAAGCAAAGCATAAGGGCTGGTAATGAGTTACACAACACTTTGAAACTATGCCAGTAGTGTGCTAATGAGATTAAATCATTCATTTTTGAAGGGATGAGTTCATTTTATTTATGATCATTATTTGTTTAAATAGGATCCCAAAAGGTGGAGGACAGGACACTGTTTAGATCAAAAAGTACCAAGACAGTTTCCCACTTTATTGATATGGGACTAAAGGGAAAGGTTAGCTGTCCTCATCAGTAGGATCCTCAGTACTTTCATCACAAACAACAGAAGTCACTTGTTTCATGTAGAGCGAACTATAACCAGTGAATTCCCTCTCATACAACCTCAGAATTAAAATTACAACAAAAGTTCTAGAGAACAGAGATATCTAAGTAAGGCACACTAGGAAAATGACAGGCATTAAATGGAGAGTATATTACCTTGCACCATCTGGCAGTTTTCTATCAAAGGAAGTGCTGCGAGGAATGGCTGTCTGAGCCTGCTGGAGAAGCTGCTGGCACTGCAGTCTGTCAGATGTTCCTAGGATTGGAGAGGCACGAGAGAGAGGCTGCCCAGCGGGAGTCGGCACCCGATGCCAAGTGGTATTCCTTCTGAAAGGGGTTTTATACTCACATGGGGTGCCTTCGCTGTCAAGTTTGTATTCCACCATGGGTATACGACAAAGTTCTGAACAACCCCTGCAGGACAAATAAAAATGATGATCAATCTCACTGGACAGAACAGAAAAAGAAATCTTGCATTCTACAGTCAGAAGTATATGCATATTTTTCTTCTGGGTGCCTAAAGGTGTTCACAGAGCATTGTGCTGCCCTTTGAATGCTTCAAAGCTATCACGCCAACCATGTCAAAATAAAAGATTTGCTCTCATGTGCTCAAAGGTTTTATACTCCCTCCTCGCCTTCAAAAAGCAGAAAATATTAAGCTTTCATAAATTAATGTGCAGCTTGAGTTTCACGTAATAAAAAATAGTAGAAATAAAGCATTCAGAAGTCAGCAAACATCAACGTCAAGTTCTTCTATAACAGCTTTAGATTGTTTAAATTTCATAAATACAAATCATTTCTTAATGTAAAAATTTACATATCTGAAACTACAAAATTTATTTCTTGCTTCCCAGCAATCTAGACATCTCTTAGTGGTATTGAAAACTATCCTTCAGAATCTATCCTGTTCCCATTGAATGACAAAGCATATACACTGTGATGCAACTGATTAAGTGGCATCTGTCTCTCTTTCTGGGAGACTCTGTGCCCAGAAGAGAAATGGGGAAACAGAAGAAACAGACAAATCAGAAAAGCTTACAACTTTGACTCGAATCTTATAGCGTGGATAAATACTAATAGCATTCCCAGAAAGTGTAAACTTAGGTAGAAGTAGTGACAGCAATGTCCAAAAGATCATTCTGCCTGTGGGATATTTACTGTAGACTCAGGCTGGAGTTGAATTAAGGGTTACTGTTAAAATTAGTTAACAGAGACTTCATGGCAGCAGTGATTACCATTGCAACTGTATTTTACATTCTCAGTGTCCATTATTTGTCCATTATTTGTCTGCTTGATAGGCAGTGTGCACTAATTTAACTTCTATAAAGAAAACACCCTAAATAACTGTAATGCAACACAGTACTTTACAGCGAGAAATACTGAAAATTCACTGCCCTGTCCTTGACCTCAATCTTAATCAAACTTTGCTTTTGTTGAAAATTCAACATTCATCATTTCTAAATTAAAAACACCTAGAGAAATTGTAATAGAGCATGTATGATGTGTTTACAGCCTTAATCCTGAAAATACTTCAGCACAAATAACTTAACACAAACATACGAAATAGATTTGCATGTTAAACTACTGTGCCTTGAATCTTCTGAACCAACCCCCAAAAGAATATATTCATTCTCGGTGTTTCAGTAGGCAGATAAAAATATGGGATTATAAAAATGCTAACTATGTTATTCAAGGTTGTTGAAAAGAAGATGTGTGCAACTGTAGCAGTTACATTCTAGCTATTCTGTATATGCCCTGTGCAATCCAACCAAATGATTCTGGCTGCTGAATTTTATGGTACCGGTTCAGGCAAGCTGTTTATCCTGTAGCAAAAAATCTCAGTCCCTGCTGGCACTCAAACAAATGAAACAGATAAAGAATTTCAGGCAAAATACGGAGGATAAAGTGTTGAGGGTGAAGATTAGGAGCCAGCATAGGGCAGAAGATACTGTAATGAAGATGAGTTGAAGAGGGATCACCAGAACAATCTAAAACAGAACTCAGAACTTCCAATTTTTCAACGTTATTCTGTTATCAAAAAAAAAAATCTGTATTAAACTCACCATTAAAATTTGACATGTGTAAACTCTGCTGATGTAGCACAGTTGGACATGGAATTTCTTGTGTTTGTTTACTTTTAACAAAATCAAAAGGATCGTGCTAAAACTACGTTAAAAGAACATTAATAGTGCAAGCTTAAAAACTCAGAAGGTAAGAAATCTCAAAATTAATACTGCACATGTAACTTTAATTTATCTTCTTTCTGTTGGTGGAGTAAAATAATATACTTTCTCTTTTGCTTTTAGCAAAGAGCTCTTTACCTCATTCCATGCATATAAGGGACAGCATTCATTGAAGCAATGCTTCTCAGTATGTAATTATCATTATGGTTTAATGTGTCAGATATTCAGTTGCATTTATGCACTGATTTATGATGAGAAATTATTTGATAGCTACATACTTTCACTGGGTATAAAGCTCACTTCTTTCTAGCTCCCCTTATCACAGAGCATCAGTGAATGATTCTCTGCTTTTAGCTTTCCTATGGAGGTAAGACCCTAACAGCCTGCTACCACAGACAAGGAATGAAGCAGAGAAACCTATGTTTTAAAATTATAGGTTAATTTCAGAAGGTCAATTTGATACACCTGATAGCCTTCCCTGTCTCCCCTCCAAGAATGTCACATTTATTCAGACCACCACTTCAAACAAGCTCTGTTCATTTATGAATATTTGTAAAATTGTTTTGCACTTCTGAAAAGCCACAACACACACACATTTGGTTCTTAGAATGATGAACACTGGAAAGGCCGAGTTAAGCAAATTGCATAGAGTCCAACAAACACTTTGCTGGAGAAGCATATATAGAATAAACTTCTCCAGTGCAATATTCAACTGCTTATATCCCAAGACCATCCTTCTCTTGATAAGGTTCCCCACCTTATTCACTGTCTGCAACAAATGAGACCTAGGTCTAAGAGACAATGGCCTCTAGCAGTGCAACCGTAATTCATTTCCAGAGCAGGGCCATAACATTATGTTAACGCAGAAGGTTCTTAAAGGAAAAAAATAGCACAAGATTGATTACTCAATTAAAGACTTTCATAACACCTTATATACAAAACAGAACGAAGAATGTGCAGATGATATAGCAATGTTAATATTAGTTTAGTGTGCCGTATAATTTTTCAGGCAGCCATATACAGTTGTTCATTATTGGATTAGGAAGTTCAACAATTAAGTAGGCCACTGTTTCAATCATTCCTCTGCTGATTTCTAAGTTATCATATCATTCCCTTCTTCATTCCCATAGACCTTAAGTGTTAGAAACAAACCATTCCCTCCCCAACTTTAACTTAGGATATTGATTTCACAGTTTGTCTTAGTAATTGGGAAAGGTATGGCATGTAATTGTCATTGTATACCTTATTAATTACTTTGTGGGGGGTATCTAAAATGCTATAAGAATAACCATGGGTTTTGAAGTCAAAATGGATTATTGCTACTATTAGTTTGACTCAGCTTGCTAACTGAATACCTAAAGCATGATATAAAAACAGCAAACAAGCTCTCCAGCAGAGAAAAATAATTTCAGTTTTTCAATGAGTATGTTTACTTCACTAAAATGTATTCCTCTACCTGACAAATAACAAATTGACCAAGGACATGGTTCCCGCAAAAAAAGGTTTACAGAACAACCCTATTTCTAATCATTGTAAAAATCTAACAATGGTACTTTTAAACCCCAAATGAAGCCCCAACATGACTCTCAACTGGCACAAAACCACAAAATTCCATGCTTAAGATGACTAGTTTATATGACTTCCTTTGTCACGTGGGCTTATTCTAATGTGAAAGTACCAAACCAATCAATTCCACATGGAAAGCTATACCTTACTGCTTCACAAACACTGCCCAAAGAACAGATACTGCAGTAAGTTACCGAGATATATAAGATCATAAATGTAGCTACTTCCTAAATCAGAAACAAGGAGAATCAATTATTTCATGTCTCAAATCCAATAAGTATTCATTTATTTATTTTGCTGTGGATCTATCTCCCAGTTACCTTGTATGAAGAACAACTGATGAAATTAAATGCAATTTGCTATTAAATATTTAGTTGAACCATTATCTAACTTCTATTTAGAATACTGTAACTTATTCCACTGGATAAAGTATATTTATTGGCACTGGTATTGCATGAAAGCTTTTAATACTTTTTTTTTTTTTTTAACTTTTCATTTTTTAAGAATATGTAAAAACAGATCTATATCTTAAGGACTTAATATTTATTTAAAAGTCATGTTGCTGTGCTCCATAAATACATTTAATGAAAATATTGTGCTAAATTTCCGATGCTATGATAGTCTAGAAATGAAAGTACACAAAAAGTGTTGCTTGATTTGGTAAAGCTATCATATAGACATCAATTTAAGTGTTTGAAAAACAGATTTTAGTTTAAAACTATTTTAACACATTTAAGTATCTATAGCATTTGGGGGTGCTGAGAGCTGACAAAAATATGATTTTTAATCTCTAGATTTCACACATCACTATGAATGATTTGTTAGCATAATAACAAAACTGGAAAAACTGGTTAAAATATAACATCGGTTCAATGCATCACAGATCTGAACTACTAAAGGGGATGTAGGGACAGAAATATAGTCGTTGGTGTTCACCAGTTGTATTGCACTGAAATTTTCCCTTACTATCACCATTTCAATTCAAAACATTTAATCTTTTTCAATAAAAAGCCATTATCTATATGTAGCAGTACAATAAGTAATTGCATTCTAACTCAAACTTCGAAAGTAATCACTTCTACTACTGTGCATGTTTGTTCTTACACTATAGCAGTTCCCTCACAAGGTGTCACAATGCGAATGAGGACCCTCCAAGCAATTTATTAAATCCACATAATAAGACATTGATTAATTTCACATAATTGTAGGGATTTGATTAGAAAGCAGAATTTAGTAGCCTAGTTTTTCTTAGACTCGCTGTGTAATTAAATAAGACAAATACATTTACCTTTCTCTGACCCTCTAAAGTGCCTCCCGGAGGTAACCCCTGGACTCCATTGACTCTACATCAATTACAGAGTTCGGCCAAGACATCGGATAAGATTCAAATGGTCTAAAACAACTTTGGTCAAAAGAGTCAAGACAAACACTTCCAAGTTATGACATCTCAGAAGCCTATCAACAGTAGTCACACAGCAAAAAAGAAAGAGATGTCATGTGAAAAATATTAAATGGGTTTTATTTTAAAACAATTTCATAGCACAACAGACGTGCGACTGCTTATGGCAACCTCAGGTGATAAGGCTGCTGCCCACTTTATCACTCCTGGTTTTAGGGGAGTAATAACTGTCTGGCAGTCCCTTCAGAGAGCTGAGGAGCTGAAGCTGACAATCCCTCCTTTATGAAGATACATTCATTGTTCTTTGATCTTTGTTACTATTCAGTTTTAAAGAGAATCTTGGCATTAGTGAGCTGACAAACAATTTTGAGGCCTCCTAAAAGCCTCTAAGTCTGCACTGGTGTATGAAAAAGACAAGAGGAACATAGACAGGACACATGCATTGGATGAAAGGAGCTAGTCAAGAAATAAAAAAGGGGAAAAAAACACAAAGCAACCAAAGTGCTTGGCTTACTTATGCGATCAGTGAGGCAATAACAACCCCTGCAGTTTCTGCTGATGGAAAGTAGGACCCAAGCAGAGCAAGACATTTCCAAATCCCAGAGAATAGGAAGACAGCCATATCAAAAGATAATAAATATGGGGAATAAAGGCTTGAGAAGCTATAGGCAAGAAGGCAGAATCACTGATAAAACAGATAAATAGGAAAGATTTTTGTGACATTAAAGAGAAAAACCTTCAAAATTTACCACAAGTCTGTAAGAAGAATTGGAAAACCTAGGGCCGGGAAAACCAACACCTAGGATGAAGAACTTATATTATGCTCCAGCTTAAGAAATGGAAATGGCAAGTAACAAAGAGGACAAATGAAGTACCAAATACAGACCTAACTCTCTGAGCTCTGAAAGAACTGAGTTCAGAATGAAACCTGATTTTGAAATAATCTTTAAGATAGTGGAGAGACAAGATGAGGACTAAGACCTCATATCGGAAGACACAGGAATCAGTCATGAGGAAGTAGCAGCTATAAATATTATACATGATTCAATCAATTGAATCTAAAATAAAGTTTGGCTTCATATATAGGCCATTTAAAGACTTACAAATGTATCTTCTATAATGAATAGAAAAAATATCTGCTGATTTGAATCAACAAAAAAACTAAATACAACAATTGCATGCACTAAAATATCTTTCTAGGTCAGAAACAGCATCTTTGGAACCCTAATAAAAAAAGGGAAGAAAGGATATTTAACTGATTGAACTGCAAAGTACATCCACAGACCCCTTATTCATCCCTGCACCCTCAAATTTGGGGGCAGTTGATTGTTTCAAACCTCAGATTTCAAGGTTATCAAGAGTCCTTTAACGCTTTTCACTCTTTTCTTCAGTGGGAGGATCTATGATATTCTTCAAAGCAGCTCAAATTAGTATCTCCTGCATTCTTTGAGACAGCATAAAGACATCAAGCTACAGATGACTACAAATCCATCAGCAAATTTCAGCAATTACACAGTGTAGTAATCACCTAGACTGATAGTATACCAATTTTAAGATCTGTTCAGTGAAATGCAGTTCTGAAGGTACATTTTAAACTTTGCTATATGAAACTTTCATCCATTTCTCTTTTACAAAAGAAAAATGACAGATTGACCATACTTCTGATACAGAAAGATAGAAATTCCTCAATCGTACTCTAAGTGGTTATGTGTATATTTTACTTCAACTGATGGACCAATTGAACAATTTGAACCCCTGGAGCTTCTGTCAGCTACAATGCATCTGCTAGGTTGAACTGTGAGCGCAGGTAAGGGAGGTGAATGCTACAGAAGTTGTCCATAAGCGTCCTCTGCACAACACTATCATTGATGCTACATTAAAGACATTTTAAATATCTTTCTCCACCTAAGCAGAATATGCACTTGCTGCATACTAAAAATCTTCTTGATAATGCCCAGAGTTCTTGACAACTGCCAGAATTTGTTCGTAGGAGTTAGTAGGGCAATTTTAGTAACTGTGAGGATGATGCACATCTTCAAATGGAACAGGGGAAGATTTCAAAGGATGCTGCAAACGTTACCTTGTGTACAAAATTTCTCATTGACCTACACTACATCTTTATGTCAGCTACAGATGAAAGAATCAAAAAGAAAAAAAAAGAATCAGTGATCACGTTCTTGAGAACGGTAACACTATGTACTCTATGGCAACTCTAGAAGGGGTAGAAACGTCCTTTTTTACCCTCTAGACACTTGATCTGTCTTACGATTTTGTAGAAAATATCCTAAATGCTGATAATATAAATCAATAAGCAATGCATATGGTACCATAACATTTCAAAGTCAGTATTAAAAGTAGGCCAATTTTGGAAAGACACAATTGACATATAGTATTATCTAAAGGAATTTTCAATCATTGGGAAGGCAATTTTACTCAAAGTTTGAAAGCAATTAACTCTCCCAGGAATGTGTAACGACTAGAATAGTGCTAAATTTAAGGAGAAAAAAATCAACAGAAGCAATCTTTTATAAAGGGTGCTGGTAAACCGCTTAATAAATATAGAAAGACTGTTATAGTTGCTAGTAGAATTCCACAAGCAGAGCACAGGGAAATGTCTAGTATAACCTGAAAACTGCAATCAGCTCAGTTGGCTACCAAAGATGAAAATAATCCTCTCGTTTTCATGGCCTGGCGCATGACATATTAAAGATAAGGTATGGGCTGTCCTGTTCCCTATGATTGAGCTCTCTTTGCTGGTGCTGCCACCCTTCTGAACAGAGGAGGAGCGACAGACAGTTCACATCGAGGGGGAGAGCCAAAAGGTCTTACTGTGACATCGACCCCGTTATTAGAGCTTGCACTTAAAACATGACGGCCCGAGGTTAAAAATCTCTGCTGCTAATCAGAGTTCTGACAGAGCTCAATTTTGCCAAGAGTCTCCATACATCAGGCTAAATCACAGTTCATGTCTCACATTTCCTGAATCTAACAATGCTATAGAACTACAGTAATCTGACATGAAAGAAAGTTAAGCATTTTCTACTTTGTTGTTGTTAGGCACATAGGATTAATTTATGCAAGTGATATGACTTCCAATTAGTATCATTATAGTTTCTTAGAGATGGTTCTCTCGTTACCTCTAAAAAGAAAAACACAAACATTTTCAGGTATTTGCATTCTTCTTAGGTTAGTAGCAGGGCTGGCAATTAGAATTTGGATATACCCAAACTTTTACTTATGCAAGCAAAAGCTTAGTTTCAGGTTTTTCTGCTTTGACGTACCTCAAGAGTTGTTAGTCCAGCACTATCATGCCAGCAATTTTAGACAATGACTTCTTTTTAGTCCAGAAGGCGCTCAGCACAGGGGAATGCTCTCAAGTCCAGGGACCAAAAAAAGTGGCCTATGAACTACTCCATCAGCTTACAGCAAAACACCCTTGAGAGAAGATTTGAACTCTCCCACTAAGTAAACACTTCCACACTTCCTAAAAACATTTTTTCCAAACATTCAATACTCTGCTTGTTATCTGTTACTTAAAAAAATCCTTAGTAACACAACTGTCTATTAAGATCACAATCATTCAAGAACAAGTATCAAAACTGGAAAATAAAGAAAGTCATTACACTTGCTTTATTCATGAGAGTTTGCAAAGTTCAAGAGAATAAAATAACCTCAAAAGAAATGCAGTAGTATTTAATAATGGCACCAAGGAAGTTTCAGTTATAGGTATAAAAATGTTTCAATTTTGAAAATTACTTGCAACAGCAAGAAAAAAAAAAACTGTTTACAAACTGCTGGAAAATACCACTGCTACTTCTCTTACAGTGGTTGTACTTGGACTTCTTTTTCTTGCCCATCCCTGGAAATTTTGCTTCAAGTTTTGTTCATTTTCTAAACTTTCTGGAAACTGTTTCTTAAGCATTTTTTGATATATAATGGAAGTTGAACTCTGACACATAGGCTTCAATGTAGTAAGAAATATTCTAACTCAATGCAACAGTCTAGAGTTCAAAATGGATTTAGAAGTACTTGAATTCCTTGATTGGATTTGACTAAGGAGATAGTGTCCTTGAGCATTACTGTGACAACACCAGTGAAAGCAAATTAGAATGAACATTGTTTTTCTCCTGTTAAAATCTGTATAATTCTAGCTACTGTGATGCAGTACTAGGTAATATTGACAACAGAAGAACATATTAACAATTCTGAAGGGAAAGAATATCATAGAAACAAATATGACAAAAAGATACTTAATTCAGATCTGAATATACTGACTAGCACTTTTGTCCTAAAATTTGTAATTGTAATTTAAAGAATTTATGTTTTAAGTGGCCATTTCTTCCTTCTGTCTAAATATCAGCCTGGTGCCATGCAAATAATTATGTTTTCTCAATTTGTGCATGATTATTTAATTGCTGGAGCTATCTGAAAGTAGTAGAAGCTTTGACTCAAGTTCATTAACTCTACAGGATAGCCAATGAAAGGTCTTATCCCACGACTGCTTTTGCACATACTGCCATCAAGACTACAGTTAGAAGGATCTACGTTAAGAAAGTAATGGAATGCATTTATTGAGCAAAATTTCCCTGTTTTCCTAATCACTCTGTAACATTCATTTGTAAGCACCTTCAACATTCCAAACAACCTTCATGCTGAAAGAAATTAATACAAGATATTTTGCAGCAAAAAAGTCATTGTTAATAGCTCATTGGTAATATTCTCAGTGTTATGCATGCTCTTTCTTTTTTGTTGTTGTTATATAAAGGGCTGATGGATTAAAGATTATTTGTGGGTAAGCTAACAGAAAAAATCAAGTTAAGAACTTGATTAAAAAGATCTCCACTTCAGCTGATATATTTCTAAGGGACTAGGACTGCTTTGGAAACACACTCACATACTTGAAACTCAGTTTCATATAAAGGGTATAATTCCCAAGACACTCCATGGCACTCAATCCAATCTGTATAAACTCAATTCAGAATTTGATCCCAGCAAGGAGTCAGTGCTAATAAGCAATCCAAACAGAAAGTCCTCATTGCTTCATATTCCTAAAACTCAGCAGAGTTAAGCAGAAACTATTCTTTCAAGTAGTGGAAATCAGCTGATCATCTCAGTTATTGTAAGACAGGCAATAAAATGATACATAGGTAGATTTCATGAAACTATGAACTGTTTTTGGCTAAAATTATATTTATATTCTTTTAAATTTATGTTAAATTTTAATTCAACTGATTCTTGTAGAAACATAAAAACTCATGCATATATGTATCTATGCCCTGTGGACAAAAATGTAGTGGCTGAAGTTGAAATCACGGATGTTTTCATTTAGAGTAATTATGCATGAACTGAAAATGTATTATAAACTACCAATATTTACCCCAAGAAATAGGACTGAAATACAGAGAGAGAAATCCAAACTGCCAGAAGACCATATGCTCTGTAGGATGCGTCAAACTTTCAGGGTACTCATTTCAGCCTCCAAATCCACTGCTCTAGGTGTATCAGATGGAACAAAGTATCATTTCTTAAAAGTAAAGCTCCAAACCCACTTGTGGATGAAAGCAATAATTATTGGAGCATAAACGTGAGGCCTTTTCCTGCACATTTAGAAGAAGGACGGCTCAAAAGCAGAGGACTGATGAAACTTTAGCTTTCAAGGAAATATCTGGAAGTCTGTTTGAAGTGTTATTTGATAATTATTAGAGCTACCTGACAGTGAAAAAGTTCTCTCCTGATGAGCAGGCACAACTGCCTTACCTGCTCACATATCTATTGGAAATTACTCACAGAGACCTGATTGTATCCTATATAGCCATGCATGGATTCTCTAGACAAAGACAGTGGAATTTGTTGTCAAATGAATGTGAAATTAATTCTAGTTCTCTAGACAATCCTGTTTAAATGCAAAACTACTGCCTATAAATTTCTGGGTAAACCTGATACTAGGGTACCAAAGAGATATGAACATGCTGGAGAGAGTCCAGTAAAGGGCTACAAAAATGATTAAGGGATGAGAGCATCCGATGTACAAGAAGAGGTTGAGAGATCTGGAACTGTTGAACCTGGAGAAGAGGCGGCTCGGGGGGATCTTATCAATGTGTATAATACCTGATAGGGATGGAGAGGAGAAAAGATTACAAGAGTCAGACTCTTCACAGTGCTATACAGTTAAAGGGTGAGAAGTAATGTGCACAAAGCAAAATACAGACAATTCCATTTAAGCACAAGTAGAAACATTTTTTTTTTTACTGTAAAGATGACCGAACACTGGAACTGAGGTTGTAGAGTCTCCGTCCTTGGAGATATTCAAAACCCAGTGGACACAGCCTTGAGCAATCTGCTCTATCTGACCTTGCTTTGAGCAAGGGGATTGGAATTCCCATCTTTAGAGGTCCCTTCCAACCCCAGATATTCTGTGTTTCTATGATTCTGTAAGACAATACATTGCAGATGGCTAAGACAAGCAATTGAGTAGGACACAGGGAGACACATTTGTACAAGTTTTAGCTAGTAAGCAGCTACAATTACAGTTCAAGAGAGTTTCTTCTTTCTCCAAAGTGCTGGTAATTTATGCCTTTCTGCCTTCTTCTCATTCCTCCTCTCATTAATATACTTTACAAACAGTGTCATAGGTCACATTTGCCAACTGAAACTCTCAGTCTTGTCACTTGGTATCTACACTGCTTTCTGTCTGCTCTATTTAAACATTTGGGACAGGCAAGCTCAAAACTTCCTGTATACGAGATCCCTTTCAAATTAGGCAACTAAAATCACTATTCATATTTTGGGGAGGTAAGTGGGGAAATGAGGGGCTTTCTGTTTCAGTAAGAAGTTGATATTTGAGAGGAAAGAGGCATTATTGAAGATTTCTTTTTTATACTAGAGAGATGAGGCTGAAAAGAACTGAAAAATACTTTGGTGCTTTTCACATTTTAGAATAGAAACAGTTTAAAAAAATCATTTTCCTTAGTAATTAGTTACACAGTTTAAATAAAATGCAAAAAAATTATAAACAAGAACAGCTTTTGCAGATTTTTCCCAGTTTGGTGGCACTCCTCAGTTAAAACTCCTCCTACACACAGACTGAGTGCCATGTATCTTAAACTGATCTGGAATTTTAACATTTTATTTCTAAAAATGTATCTAAGAAGATATAAACAATTCATACAGTATGTATTTTTCTACCAGGGACTATAAAATACATGGTTTACCTTCAATATAATAGGATCGGCTCATTAGGCTCATATTCTGTAAACAGCTTGGAAATGTATACCAAACAAGTCAGTGAAAATTCATACCCAGAAGCAGATGGTGAAAATAGCAAAGCTAAGCAAAGAGACACTTAATTGCAAATTCCATCCAACTAAGCAAAACGGTAGTATTCTATATTCACACACATTTACTTTAGAAAGGAACCCAATGCAGGTTGAGGCGGGGAAGGGCATTTTTGTGTCATTCATCAGGTCAATGACTACTTGGAGAATTGCCACCAATTAAAAAGTATTCGTGTACAGCTGGCACCTACTTCATAGAGCTGCATGCTATGTAAAATTTCATGGGTTGTTGTCTTGCCAAAAGCAACACATCTAATGTTTTCTTCTGTTAAATTAAAAATCAACAAGAGATTTAAAGATGGCCTTTTATAAGTAGAAAAGTAATTCAATTTACTGTAGTACAGTTCTCATTTAAAACGAGCCAAATTAAAAATGCCTAAAGAAAGTGTGAGAAAAAGTTATTATTTTAAAGTTTTAAAATTTTACCTATTTATCTACCTCAATAATAATCAAAATGGAGAGAAGAGCAAAAATCTTTTTGCAGAAGAATAAAAGGAACACTGATAAAAGAACATAGCATTTCATCCCTGAAAACAACTGTACAGTCACTACAGTAACCACTACTACAAGTCTTCTCCCAAATGTGTGATCATCTATTTCATGTTGCAGCATGATTTTTTTTCTTTTTGCTTTAACTGATGATTTCCTTCATGTAATTCAATATTTAAGATGAATAAATTAGATATCTATGGAAAATAAGGAGGACTCTAAGACCTGGTACCATATATGTCTAGAACCTGGTATTTTCCCTATTTCCCTACATTTGCTAGCATCTCAATGTAAGAAATTAAAATAATAATAACATAGTAATAAATAATAATAATAATAATAATAATCCTTTTCCATAGTCAGCAGACTATAGACATAGTCAGCTTCAGAGAAGCTTCAAAGAAATAAAAGGTACAGTTTTCAGAGAACGATTCAAAATTTCCAAAATTAGTATCAAAATATAAAATTATCCTGTGGAGGGAAAGAAGTCACATCAACTTCCATAATGGCTCAGTCATGATGCACTAAAGTTTACTACTTACTCCTTCAAGCCATATAAATGTAAATTTCCCTTAAAAGGGAACCTGTAAGAAATTTAATCTTCTGTTATAAGCCAATAAGGGTTTTGGGAAAAAGCTTGCTTTAAGAGCTTCAATACTATTATCACCAAACATGACAGACATTGTCTGCTTCCTGAGGGTCACAAAAAACAACAACAACAAAAAACAACAACAATCATGTAAACCATGGCAGAGAAAAAATAAAAAAGATGCAAATGTCACATTGAGGACTGTTGCTTGTTACCTTCTAGGTGCTCCATCCTCGTGTGGCTGAATAATCACTACTTTTACTGTCACTGATGTGCGTAAAAGGTCAATCATTTGTTCATGAGTCAAAGTTGCCACAGCCACTTTACAGATTTCAACCAGGCGGCTCCCTTGCCTTAGGCCTGCCTTCCATGCAAAACCAAAGGGCTCCACATCTGCCACTATCCCTTCAAAGTTCACGTGGAATCCAAGTTGGCCCAACCCATTCCTCCGAAGGGTCATTTCCGTGGTTTCACATCCTCTGGTCACTATCTAAAGAAGTATCAGACTGTTAGGACACTTGTTTCTTTGGACACACAAACATCACTTTTGAAACACTATTATAAATCCATGTATGGCTTGTGATTAAATATCTTCAATATACTAATGCTAACAATAATTTTGACATTTGTGGTTGAAGGTTTCTGCATAAAAAGTGAACAGAACACTTCACAATATTAAAATCTTACATCCCCAAAGCAACCAGCTGTCCTGTGTCAAAGTCCTCCCCCTTGCCCAACACTAACACAACACCATTTATACCTTATTGAAAACTTAACAGCTGCTTTGACTTCAAAACACAAAGCAAGCAAAATGCTATCCTGTCAGTTACTTCACTCCTGTAGGCTGACTGACTGCAGGTGTGGAAGCATTTTTTCTTCAGTATTAAAACAGTATTAAAGACAGTATTAAAGTGTTAAGACAGTATTAAAACTCGAGATATAACATGAGTCAAACTGAGTGAAACACTTCAGTCCTAGCAGCTTCTCTTCTACAGACTTTAGCGATGAAGACCATTTTGATTTATTTTTACTTGTAGTCAGGTTCCTAACTACCACCACCTCCAGATGTGGACATCACTAAAATGGGATAAGATTTTTCATGTCACTGGGAAAGTTAGAAGACCAAGTTTCTTCACATTCAATTGAAATTAATTGTCACTATATAGATGAGCCAAAAACCTTCAAATTCAGATTTTGCTATGCAGGCTTCTTTTTACATATAATGTAAACAAATCCTCAGTAGTTTTGCCCAGTAAACCATAATCTTACAACAGTCTGTATGCTGGGGATATTTTGCCAGGTTCAGGAGACCAAATTCTAGTTCATCTTACAAGCTAAATTCATGAGTTACTCTAACATTCCACCTGTCAGTGTCACAAACCAGTACGCATTTTAGCTCTATTAGTACAATCAGAACAAAAATTTAACCACTGTGAAATGACATCATCAAAAAAATTTGTTCATAATGCATATCGTTCAAAGATCTAAGTTCTTTACAATGCTCCTGCAAGGCAAATATCTACCCTTTAAAGATGCATACGTTATGGTACAGGTCAAGGTATCTTCACAAGGTCACTCTGCATGAAGAGCAGTTCCACGGTGCACCTTCTTCCACTGAGGTACTCACACTGTTCACAGTTGCTTTTAGTGTGCATTGCAAAGGTACACGCAATATCCAAGTTTTGGCATCTAACTTAACCACCTTAAGTTAGGAGGCTGGTGTCCTGTATGGTCAGTTGTATATGATAGAACCCTCAAGCAGCTGTTTTAGAGCTCAAGCTTAATTCAGAAGGCTATTTTGGAAGAGTGTTTCTCCCTCTCCATTGTCTACTTGAACCAGAATTTGGGGAGACTAGCTCACTAACTTATTTTGTGCACCCCACAGAAGCATGATCCAACCTCTTTCAGGGCTTTATGGTGAGGGAGTGGGAACACACAGTCAGGGACAGTGAGATGTTGGCACTGTGACTGGCTAAAGCTGTCACAAAACCATTCCTTTCACTACCTGAGCCAGATGATTTGACTAGGTGCAATTTCATGGGAGGTTTAAACTTATCTAAGACCCTATCACCTTTCCCTTGCATTGCACTAGCACTTGTGTAGCCATGCAGACAGTCAGATCAGAGATATGATCCAGCTGAAAAAGTTTTTTTTTTTTGGCTTTATGTTTTGTTGTTGTTGTTTTGGTTTTGTTTGCTTTCTTTGGTTTTTGCTTTTTTGTTTCTTTGTTTTTCTGCTCATAATGTTCCACAAGGGAATGAATAAGACTATCCCTTTCAGTGGCAACTATTATGAAAGTACAACTTCATCATCAACAAATGAACCTCACTCAAAGCAAATATTAAGCTGTAAGCTACCTTTGTAGCTTCCTTTTTACACTTCCTGTTTAGTTTGATTTAGAGTCAGGGATGATGGGAGGCCTAACTTTACTCCCTTCCTAATCCAATGGTTGGCTGGAAAAAGTGTTTGTATAACTTATGCCTACAACTTGGCCAGCTGAAAGTCAGTGTTTTCAGTACGTTAGTAAGTTTCAAAGCACTAGCACCATTGCCTTTTCAGAGTATTTTCTATTTGGATACCTGTCATCCAGTAGGAAAAATCAGAACTTACACATGCCACAGAACAATGAGCTATGGTAAGGTTGCTGATCTGAGGGAACGGGTCCATGCTCATGCTTTTTACCTGAGATAAACTCAAGATAATAAAATCCAGTTACCTCTCATTCATTAAGGGCTAATCTTCACTGAGCTGCCAACCACTGGAAAGAGATCTTTCAAGGATCTGACATTCTGAGAATCACTGGCAAATCTAGGCTACTTAAACTGTAGCACATTGATTTCACAAACCTTCCAGTTATTTCTGAAGGTGTCAGCTTCAAAGTTAAACTGTGAAAGTCATTATTGAGATGTCCAAAATACTCTGTAGGTTTTGTTTACGAATTCATGTTCTGGGTCTTCCTATTGAAAAAGACCAGCTATTTCCTTTGTCATTCATTAGCCCTAAGTTATTGGTATGTTTTAGAAGCCTTCTATTGTAAACATAACTTTCTGTTGTGTTTGTAACTGTGCATATAGTATTAGAATCATAGAATCATAGATTAGATTATTAGATTTATTCATTTATTAGATTATTAGAGTTATTCAGCAGGCTGAAAGCACTAAGCTTTAACTCTTTTTTTCCAGCTCTTAGCTTTGTCTTCAGTCTTGGCTAATTTTCAACAGCCTTTCATAATTTATGACCTAGATAAGTGAAAATGAAAATTTTCAACTCTTCATTAGTTTCCCTATATTTCTGTCACAAATTTCTAAAATATATGCAATATTTAGTCATGCAGTTAAAAGAAGAACACACTATTAGAGTCAGGAGCCCCACTGAGCGATGGAATTTTATCCTTGGGGGTACACCTCTCTATTGTTATGTCTCAGCTACAGAATATTGCAGAATAAATGCAACAGCCAAAGGATATGGATCTCCCCAACTCAGAGCAGTCAGAACCTCTTCTTTGAATTAGTTAAATATTTGAAAGTTAACAGAGAAGGAAGATGAACATTCCTGCCACAGATTCAGTCCCAAAGCAAAGGTAAAAAGGATTCCTGGAGATCAAGTCCTTCACAATCATATACTCTAGAATGTGATATAGCATATTACACAGTAATGTCACAGAAAACATAGTGCTGCTCCACTTCAAAATAGGTCATTCTGCTTCCTTGGTTGCTATTTCTCTGAACACATGGCTGTGCATGAACTAAGAGATGGCTTCTCTGAATGCACTTAACACAGATGAAATTAGAAGACAGAGATCCTCAAAATCTTATGAAGAAGGCAAGGAGTATTTTTAGCATACAGGCTTCTAATGAACTTTAGCCTACTCAGATTGATGTCCAAAGATCTATTCAGGGTTTTCATTTAATCCCTCTCTCTGCCATCCTCTATTGTCCTAAACCTCAGATCCACTGCCTTTTCTGCCTTAAAACCCAGCCAGCCAAGTTCATTTATAGTTTGCTTTTCCTTCTCTCTACTTTATATCACTAGATATTCAGACTCTAGATTGATAAAACCAGTTCTACTCCAGAACTTATTCTTTTGGTTCAAACAAAAATCACAGTCTGCAGCTTTTCACGTCTTTGCTTAATTTAGATATTCAGAGAGGCATCCTATTCATCTGGATAATTTAAAGCCAGGCAATAAAATTTAGTTATTTCTTTGACAATCTCAGTTCTTAAAACCACTGAATCAAACACTGCACTTAAGAAATGTTTTTACCAGTGACTTGAAAGGGTTAATTATCTGGTCAGTGCAGTTTGCTATTCTGTCACAGTTTGAGCTTTCATCATTAGCATGTGCTGGCACATGTGGTTGTTGACCTCAGCTGTGTTCTGAGTCAGTTAAAAGGGTTTTGAAGTATAAATATGAAGTGTGGCATCAGAGTTCGAAATACTTTTTAGTGGTTGTAATGCTCATCTCTGAGCTTGTATATGAAAATATAGATAAGGAACATTCAACTTCATAAAATTACTAACGAATAATTATAACATGCAGCTTTCAAAATAGGGGAAGAAGCAGAGAAAAATATAACATAAGAAAAGAGGGGATGAAAAAAAGCTTTAAAAGTATGACAGCTCGTCTTTTTAAGCAATGTGAAAGTTGGACAGGTAGCAGTGAAAGAGAGAAGGAGGCCAGAGTTCATTAGAATAGATACCTGAATGCAATATTCAGGTTAACTTAGCAATAACTGATGCTAAACTTTTAAGGCTTACAGACTATTTGACAGTATTTAACCCAAAATTTGGTCATAAAAAGGAAGTATTCAAGTAAATTAAGCATTATTAAGTAAACATCTGTTACAGTGATACAAGAGAATACCATTCAAATCTAAGGGTGAAACAATGGTGACAGTTGTCTCAGCATTATCATAGCATACAGATAACCATTTTGTGTTTTTAATTACCTCATTATAAAGATCTATCACCAGTCACCGGTATATTTGTATGTTTTGTTGAACAGAAGAAACAAAGAACAGCAAAAGAAATTGTCATCGCTGCTGACAGCAAAAGTTTTCACTGGAAATTTGAACCTTTTTTCCACCTGTGTTAAGTAGGTGGCAATTCATATTGTCCATTTAGCAATACATAATAGGTGTGGACAAAGCATACACTATTTTTCAGAAGAAAAACATCTGTGCAAGGAGAGTGAAGCTGAAGACCCCAATGAAAAGAATAATATAACAGTGAGAAAAGACGGGAGTCTAAAGACATTCATCCGTTGATGATTAATAGTACTTGGGAAGAAAAAGACTAGAGCAGGGTACTGAGCTGCGCTAAATGTGAATGTAGAACTACAGAGGCCCTGCAACATTTGCCACAATCTAGTGTGAAAATGGTAAGCATAATGATTTCTATTCAGTACAAGGCTCTCTAATATAAACAAAACTGACACGATCTAGATCACTTAAATTAAAATCAAAGGGCAAAGTATAACTACATGAAGGAGATGCATCACCAGTTTTACCATGGAGCTCCTGTCTGTTCATTTGTACTGACTGGAACAGTTACAGGACAGGTGTGCTAACAGGGTCACAAGTGTCTGAAAATCTTTATCCAGTCAGCTGCAAAAACTGATTAATTGGTCTAGTTTTCTTCACTTCCTGCAGTTGCTCAGCATAGAAAAAACAAATCAGCAGAACCACTTATGCAAATTTTTCTGAAATTCACATGGGTTTTTATAAAAATTCAAAGTGAATATATTTTGCACATTAAGGTTTTGTTTATTTTTAAATTAAGGTATATTTCTACCTACAAGGGTGTGAATTGAGAATAGGCTACAGTAAGGGAAGACAAAAGCATAGACTTTCTATCCCGATTTCAATATTGAAACCATCCATAGCCTCTGGCAAGTTTATCAAATTATTGGTATTCATTTTCTCATCCTTGAAAAATGGGTTGATAACTTGTCTAATATACTGCATGAGGATTACTTTTTGTAATGCTCTCCAAAGACTGAAAACGTACTGAAGTACAAACAGAGGACTTTTTTAATTACATCTCAAAGGAGATGTAGACAACTCTTCATAAAAAAATTCGAGAATCCAATTTAGAAATTGTACTTACTTCAAGTCTTTGAACAACTTCTCTGATGTCTTCAGTACAATTATCTGCTGCAGACAGAAGAATACATTCTCCTCTTTCATAAAATATTTTGATGCTCATTAACCCAGATGTCCATCCAATAACATCTCTGCAGGAGCAGTTAAACACAACATTTTTTGATTCCTTTTCAATCAACATGATAAATTCATTAGAGATTCCAAGGAGACATTCAATGTCAGCAGACTGGCCAAAATCTCGTGCAATCACATTCCACATAATTGCTCCAACACTGAATAAATGTGCATCTTTCCTTGGTTTAACTTTTTCCTTTTTTTTTGCCCCTAAAGTTATGAAGCTAAACTTTGCTGAAGTATCCACCGTAGCTGTGGTAACAAAGTTTTCTGCCAGATCTTTCAAGTATTCTTGACGTGTCCTTGTGGCCATGGCTCGAAATTTTTCCGACTTATGTGCTGCATTTTCAGCATTAATGACTTTGGCTAAAAGAAAGTCCCTAAAGACTGCTGACTTGGGGAAAGTTACTCCTTTGGGAATGGGTGGACCAAATGGAGGAACATCTTTTGATCTTGAAACACCAACACTAGAAAGAGGAAGAAAATGCAATGGTTAATTCCTTAAAAAAAAAAAAAGCTCAGAAACTAAGCAGTGACCTGTGCAGTCCAGTTACATAGATGAGTTCAGCTTTAACATGTCAATTTTCAGATATTTTAGACACATCAAATAAAACTCACTGGTCATCTGTTTCAAAAATGGCTTTTTTCTTTTAAACATATAAATGACATTGTGAATGTATCTTACTAACAGAATATCAAGGATGACTTAGAGTGTCAGTGTCTCTTTTCTTTAGTGGGTTAAGTTTAAAAATACTTTGCAAGATATAAATGAGATGCAAGTTTTTTTTTTTTAATTTAAATCTGCCTATCATTTTCAGGTTTCACAGTTTCATTAGAACTAAGAAATATATGAATGCAAACAGAATTGATTTCAATCCTCAGACATCTTGCAAGGATAAGGTGCGAATTCAGAGAAAAAGTATCAGTGCCAAACATGTCTATAATGGGAGCATTCTGCACTACTTTAAGTTGCCTATTTTAACTTCATAAAATTTCATAATACCTGCAACTCTTTATAGGGACAGTTCACAGCAAGATGTAAAGGAAACATTTTTTCCTCATTGATACTCAGTTATACCTACAATTGATATCTATGTAATTATTTTAACTTTATAAGGATTTCAAAATACCATGCAAACTACCTACGACTACTACTAGATTGACTGAAATGCATTCACATTTGGGATGACAGACACTCATCATTTAGTAATAATAAAAAAATGTAACTTATGAAACACATCATGTGATAGTAAGCACAAAAGAGCTACTAAGACAAAACCAAGTTCTAGAAGACAGCTTCTCCAGCAATATGACCCAATCTCACGATACACTTTGAATTTAATTCTAAAAAAAAATAAAACATAACATTCATAGCTGCTAACTCTGCACCACCACCCCTGAAGTCCTTGGCATTATTTGCACAATTCCCAGTTAGTTCCGAACTATGCTTCCACTTAGGTTACCTTGCTAGAATTCATGATGCAGTAACTTAACTGTGAGTTAAGGTGAACTGAAATTTAAGATGTTGTTACACTCCCCAAAACTCCTCATTCAACTCTTAACAGCTACGACTCACCCTGGTGTCATACAGTCATACTCAGGGATTTATATACATTAATAGAATTCTAAAATACTTTATTTTAAATCACTTTCTTACTTTGAAAAAGGAAATGTGCAATACAAATTCTAAATTAATTTCCACAAGTCTGTCTGCAAATCTTGTTTTCACTAAACTGTTATATCCCCTCTTTGTGCTCATAAATCAACAACACAGAGTTCTGCACATACTCATTTAAGTCTACAAACTGTGCCCCGTTATTTTAGATGTGTGCAAGGGAGACACTGGGGTTTCAAACTCATAGAAAAATAGAAAAAAATACAATTTTAAAATTGTATCATAATACCTGTAGAAAGCACAAAACTGTTAGAAAAAGCAGTTCCATTGTATTCTTAGTAGCAAACTTAAATAGTTATAAGGCTCTACTCACCTATAGCATACATTTTCAGTGCAAGGATTATGCACTTTGACTATGACAAATACATGTTGAAAGTGGGAACGAATATTTTTTGGAGTAAAAGGAAGTGCTCCTGGCTCTTGGAAGACAATGGTTACTATGTCATTTCCTATATGCCTTTTCCTTAGCAGCTAGACAAGAAACATGCATTGAAAAATTAGTTATAAAAAAATTAAATCACAATTTCTTCAGTAAAAACAAAACAAAACAAACGAATTTTAATTTTTCCAGAAACAGCTTTCAATTAATCATATCCTGGATAGTTACAGATAAAGGATATCAGGCTGAACTGCAAAAAGACAGGAAAAAAAATTGGGCAAAGTTTACAAAAATGCTAATGAGTTGTCTTACATCCTCACACTAGTTCTGCATAATTTCAACTCATTTCTCTTTTATTCTATGAAAATAAAAGATTTCTCTTACATCAGAATTCTAATAAAAAGGTTACATCACTGGACATTTCTTACTATTCAGACAACTGCACATCAATTCCCTTTTTATAGTGTAATATCTGCTTCTATATGAAAAATATAATACTGCTCTTCTTTCTCAATAAACTTTCCTTTTCCATATTGCATTTTTATTAAACATTGTCCTTAACATGATCTCAACTTTTTTTTTTGAATAGATTATGATGAATACTCATCACAAACTTTAAACAACTGCATACTCAAGGAACAGAGCTGAGACAGAATACTCATGGAGAAACAATAGCTATTAGAAACTCATTTATTAATTAAAAACTCATTCTGATAACCAGTAGTTTACTTTTTATCCTCAAAATATACTTAAGCAAGAATTTAAAGTACTAAACCATTATTACAGGCTAAAATTTAAAACCTACAAAACATATTCAGCAATAAGGGACCACTTTTCTCACCACCACCACCACAAAAAAGCAATTAAAATGATATTCACTTTCTACTTTTTTTTTTTTTTTAAAGTATATCATACCTCTCAAACATTTTTCAAATTTATTTCTTTAAAATCTTTGCTTTCAAAACATCCAGCTATATGGATGGAAACACGTAGGCTGGCAGGTACTAAGATGTAAATATCTACCTAAAGTCTGACAAGGACTTTGCACTGTCAACTCATAGCATACAGACATTTCAAGTCCTACCTTAGCTCTCATGTAACCAAAAAGGATACAAGATGGCAGAGCAAGGAAAAATTTCTACATCAAACTGATTTTACAGAATACAATCTTTCTAAAAAAATGTTTTTGTTTTCATTTTCTCAGTTCCATTAAAAGTTAGTATTTCAGCTACCAACAGAAAAAGCTAAGCTGCACATGCTAAAGCCTAAGACCCATAAATATGTTTCATTATGTCTCCTAAAAATAACACAGAGGACGGTATTCTAAAGGTAGTGAGAAGGGCCAAAGCAACAATCTTAAAGCACGAGCATATCTATATTATTTTAAACAAGGACTTCTGGTGAAACTAACACAAATATCAGAACAGAAAATAATATTTGGTATAAGTCATATGACTCAGTCATTTTTTCAGATTAAGATTAAAATCAATGTAACTGGCTATTTGAGCAAGTTAAAACGTACATCCTGTTGTGGACAAATTACACTGTAAATTCTCTATGTGGAACTGATCACAGAAGTAAGTGTGTCAGGTACATTTTAATTTGTTGAGATAGTGAACCATACATTTAGATCACGGTAGTGAAGCACAATTTCATGTTCTAGAGGTCATTACTATCTCACAGGTTGGAATTTACACTGTAGGTAAATTTGTAAGATACCTTCCAACTACAAGGTACAAGGTGATTCATTTCTGCTTTTGTTATGTAACTAAATCTGGCCATTTACTCCTTCTTGCTTTACAAAGTGCTTCATGCCTATGCCTATACCTTTCCACAGAGCAAAATTACAAAAACTAGAAAACTCTATTCTGTTTAAAATTACATTTATTTCTCAAGACAATCACTGTTTTCAAGAATATTTTCTGATTTTGTAGAACTCATAAGAGTTCTGCTTGCTGCCATAGGTTGCTCAAGCAAGAATAGCAGTCACTTACTAAGAGGTATATTTTAGAAATTAGTAACTTCATTATCTGAAATAACTCCAAATTTTAGTTTGAAGTTATACTAGCAAAATAACCTTTACAAAATGATGGCAGTTCTCAAATCCTATGTCTAAACTACTGTTTCAAGAGCTTAAACCTTTAAGAGGCACAAAAATGGTAAACAGAAAGTCAAGTCATCATTTTTAAGAACCTTACCAAGCTTGCTGAGATCTTAGTGACTTCTTCAACATTTTAAAATAAAATTCATATAACGCTATTACAAATAACTGTCATGCAAAAGTGGTCAGTGAACTTACACAATGCAAAGGCAAAGCACAGTCATATGTCTTTGCACAGAGAATCACAGCACAAAGAACTGGAAAGGGGAGAGAAATAAACTGGGGTGAGCAGGAAGATGGAAGGAAGTGCTCTGGATAGGATAAAGGAATAGGAAAGAATAAAATATTGAATGGAGAAGGAAGGAACACATACTTCCCTGGAAAATGTGAGTTAAGGACAGCATACTGAAAATGAAAGAGGAATTGATGGAAACTGGAACTAAGCAAAAAGAGTTATACGAAACAGTTCTCTAATTCCTATTCAATAACCTATAATTTCCTTCCAACTTTCACCTCCTATTTTTTTTTTCAGGTTCTCAGTTTCCCCTTCCTCTCCCATTTTGAGGTCTGCTCAGGTGGGTTCTCCCTTCCTCCCACATCTGCCTTTCTAACATACTCTAAAGATTCTCATGCCAAAGCAGAGCACAATAGGAGCTTTCAACAGGGTCCACAGATCACGGAGGATTACTTACAGTAAGGAGATATCAAACACTCTGACATCATTCCAGTATCAATATAAATTGGAATGGCAGAATTTAAAAATGAACCCAGTCAAGTACAATAGGCAGCCAACAGGAAAACAGTGAAATTTTATTTAGGAATATAAGACAACAAAGGGGAGTCCAGTAAGGAAAATATGTTAGAAGAGCAGAATCCATTAGATTAAAATTAGTTACACCAAATAACAATGATATTAACTTTGAGATTTTAACTACAATACTCAATTCTTAATTTTCAGATATGCATCTCTGAAGAAAAGTATTTACTGCCATAAAACAGCACATTTACAGGCGATGCACAGCTGTAAATATCTATTCACTTGAGTGAAATATTATTTACCTAGTCCAATTGCAAAATAACAAGGAATTCTTGTTGTAATAGCAGTGAAAAAATATTCTTCATTCAATTAAATGACGAAATGTTAAAAGTCAAATAAGAAAAACTTCAAACTTATTTTAGCACATTTCTAAAATAAATGACTTTAAAAAGTTCTGATTTCAATATCTGTCATTAATCTATACCAAAACCAGAAACAAATATCAAAAGATACTGATTAGATCTGGTGAAACTGAGTTTGATATAACCATATGCTTGGTTATCTTGGTTATCTCAAACATTTTAGCAGTAGGGTAAATTCAAAAATTTCATTTCATTCTTGCATATCTGTTTCATTTAAGTTTTCATTAAACTAAGTGAAAATTGATTATTTGAATTGATTTGGATTAATCAGCTCTGACCATGTGTACAGAAGCAGACTGCAAATGTGTGAATGGGTAACTTGCAAGGAAATCATTTGGAAAGGGACTTTGCAAAGGTAAAGTTTAAAGGAGAAAGCCTTGAACTATGACTTGAAGAAAAGGCCAGTAAAGGAAAAGGAACTGGCCACACCAGGGCTGGTAGTCTTTTCTGTCCTAGGGAAGGAGCAGCTGACTTGAAAGTTCCCAGCCTATGTTGCAGCCAAAGTGAAAATTACCTTGCTTTTTGGATCTCCTGCTGGCTCTAAAACTAGAGGGATGTCCTGATCAGTGACCAAGCAGGGCGTAGTTATGTCCTGGAAGAAGCAACAAACAGTTCTGGTGTGGCCTATTTTTGGCTCACAGGTATGTGGAATTTACGAAAAGCTCAGTGCTTGCTCATTGAAGGTCTTATTTCTAGATGATGAAGAGTGACTCAGTATCTTGTCCAGTCATTATCAAATAAGGGACATCGGGATAGGGTGCAATAACCTCATTGCCAGTACATACACAATATGCTAGCAAAAAATAACTATTGAACGGGGGGGGTCTTCATTGCTAACAGAACACAAAATGAAAGTTATCATGGCCCCTAATTTCCTATTACTTGGCTATATAGAGTTAGTGAGACAAATCCTGAAGAGACAAACAACGCTTACATTCCATAGCACCTGTAAGTGTGTCTCTGTCTTGAGCACAATTGATGCAACTGCATCTGGGGTCTTCAGCATCCAAAATGTCTCAAGGAAAAAGACCTAATCCAATTTTATCCTAGCTTGTGAAAGATAACACTGTTGATAGATTTCACATCCCAGTATGCATTTTAGCACTATACAGTAATAGAAGAAAATTTAACAATGATTATAGATCCTTTTTGAACATTAAGGCTGGCTAAATTCTGGTTATTTGGGTGCACTTGTCACACTTCATTAAGACAGTGTCCATGCTGTGTAAATACTACTAGATCCCAGCACTTATAAATAATGTGGGGGGTCTTCAGATACACATACTACTTGAACTTGGAAAACTGCCACATTATTTTGATACCAAGAAAGCAATGAATAACAGCATGATGCTTCCAAAGATGCTTCTACTAAATATTGAACCTGTTAAAGTGACAACGATGAGTGCTTACTAAAACACTGTGGAAAGGAGTGTTTGTTGCTGGGGAAAACCATGAAGTTAAAATCGGAAGATTTTGCTACATACAAGAACTGTAACCTGTCTTTAAAGAAGGACACGTAAGGAAATGATGAGAATGAAAGCAAAGGAAGAAGTGAAAGGACAGTAACAGGGGGTGGCTGAGCAACACAGCAGTGAAGCTGACAAACAACAAACTATTATGAAAATTAGTGGATAGTGTCAAGAGGATATCCTGTTCTCACAAACAAGGAAAACTCATGAAAGACAACGATGAAAGTAATAAATTCCAAGTAAGGTCATATTTACTGTCAGTGCCTGTGATTAACTATGAAAATATTCAGTTTTTTTCCTTTTAAGGCAAGCTCATTCAGTGTATTATATCATAATAAAGTGTATTGGTTTTCCTATTTACATGTGCTTTCCAGTCAAAGACCAACATATTCAGAAGTCTCTATTGCAACAGGTTCTGCATTGGTGCCTTGCTAACTTTTAATGTTTTTGCAAATATGTAAATTAAAGCTGGTTATTTGAAATATAATAATGCTTTTGGACTGTATCATGGGATTTCATATCCTCAGCCTTCAAGTTATGATTCAAAACTTACAATATCTTAGGAAAATCTGAACTATTTTACAAATGTGCTAAAGCAAAGTATTCTCATGTGCAAATCAAATTAAAGCATACACTTAAAATAAAAGTTAAACCATTACAACTGATTACAGAGCGATCTTACTAAATTAATCCTGTACAGTAATAAGGTATAAGGGAAAGTTCAGAGAAGTGGAGCAATCTCAAGCCAGTGATGATGATCCAATATGTTGATTACTAGCTACTGCCACAGTCGAGTTTGTGATATAGCTGAACACTCTGTCCTCTGAAAGCTACAAATTTTAAGACGTGATTTGTCTAAAGATTCATATTATTCGTACGGTGAAGAATTTTTGTTTTTTTTATTCCTACTTTAGTTTCTTCAAACCACATCTAAAAAGTATGTGTAATGGAACAAAATTCACAGTTGTCTTAACTGTTCATATGAAACAGTTCTTCAAATAGTTCAGAACATTATGCCCTGACTACTTAAAATACATTAACGTTATGTACTTTCTTCCATTTCAATTTTCATTTATCCTATGTTAAGAATTTTAATCATTTTCTTTTATCTTATTGTTGCTGCCTTGACACATCTCTTTCTTCCCACAGGACCTATTGACAGGGTAGATACAAAAGATGCAAATCGTATGGCTTAACAATCACTAACCACAACTTTTGTATGCTGTTCACAAAGAACACGAGATAGCATCTTTATTTCATGACAACCCTCCAAAATGACTGAAGTCTTTATACCTTGCACTGCAAGGAGATAATATTCTAATAAATGAATAAATAAATCCAACTTTTTTTTTGTGCAGGGCTAGAAAAATGCATAGCAGTAGTGCAGAAAGTTACAAAAGTTAAATGTTAACATTGATATATTATACCAAATGTGCTTGTACTTTTTAATTCGGTCACATATCTGAGACAGGCAAGACAGAATAACCTTACTGGTGCACACTTCGGTTGCTGTGTTATTTTTTAGCCATCCTTAATGCTTTAAAGATATTCTGAATTATCACATAAGCAAAGAGAATTCTTCAGAAATAAAGTGCACTGCAGTCTTCTATCTTCACAAGCAGACACATTGAAGGATACACTTAGGTATTTATTACTATGCTGATACATTAATAAATATTTCAAGATCTATAACATTAAGTAGAAACATTTTAAATCTTATTGCATGCACATTTTAACCATAAGACTATTTTCAAGCTTTATTCCATGCAATGTTTAAAACATACATGAAATGTAAATCCAGTCCAATCTGAGAATAATTGATTGACCATGGGCAACTATGCTGAGTAATAATACCACAAAATGGAGGGTATGCAATAAGTTCATGAATTATAAAGATATATTATAAAAATCTTTTGAGATTTCTAATGCTTATTTAAGCTTTCTTATTAAAAAAACAATTACAAGACATACTTTGTATAAAAAAAACATTCAGCTTAAAATCAGTATTAAAGACAAAAAAATTCTGCATCAAACATCTATAAAGTAAAATTATAATGAAAATGGAAAAGTTAAATAACATACCTGTTGCCTGTTATTTGGCATGTATGGAAGCATTGTTGATACATGAAACATTAACTCATAATCTTTATAAGTAGTATAGAGGGAATGAGTTCCTGTTGAATCAGCTGAAAATAAATCATAAGAAGGTCAGTAAAATAGAACATTCATATTACTTTTTAGGACAATACTCTCTGCATGCTATGACTTAAATCTATTAATGTAATTTTAAACTTTTTTCAACAGAAAAAAATAATTTGCATCAGCTAAAGATCTACTCTTTAATTTCATATTATGACATAGACAGATCCTGCAACAAGTTGCCCAAAGATTTTGCTGTCTATGAGATGACCTAATTTTGAATATATTGACAAGTACTGTTAGGTGTTAATATTTCATGGAAAAAAGAAATGAACATTTAGCTACTTAAGTATATTTTTATATAATATAGATACTCATTATTTAAAATGTTAATAAAGACAATTGACTGATCCCATACTTCACCAAAAATAAAATATTGGCAGTGCTACTTCAAATCTCACAATAAAACATAATGAAGATCAGACATTTTAAAAACATAAGATATGTACATAATACATTGTAATATAAAGCAAAAATTATTTTATTGGGAATTTTCAGATCTTTTAAAATTGTTAAAATACACTTCACGTATGATATGACTTTTTTTTTTATTTAGGAAGTTTAGTAATGCAGTTCGCATTTCAGAATGTTTACAGCAAATCAGATGGGCTTTACTTTGTACTCAGAAATTAGCCCTTTTTTTCCACCTTCTTTGATAATGTCCAGATTATTTTAGCTAAGAATAATCAACTTCAAAGCAGGAGGTTGGGAACACCCTATTATGTCAATGCCGTTATCAGTTTTTCTTCCCTTTTCCAATGCTCACTCATTTCTTGTATATAATTTTACATATTCCACAGCAATAAGCATCCTCCAGCACTCTTTTACACAGCGTTTATTTATTTATTTATCAAAATAGCAACGTTATTCGAAAAAAGAAATTGTCTGGCTGTGTTAGCTCTCCTTTTCAAAGTACACAAACGTACACTTAAGTGTAAAAGTCAGTAGTAACCACACTGCATATATATAGCATATATACAATTATATACATATGCATATATAATTATATATATGCATATATAATGCATATATATGCATATACATATGCAATTGTATATATATGCATATATACAATTTGAAAATATTTAGGTGTGTTTATAATTTTGAATACATTCATATTAAAATTGGCTTCATTAGTTATGTTTGTACAAATTAAAATTAAGTTCATTAATATACATGTAGTATGAATTATAGTTTCATAACAAATAGGGAGCATCATTGAAGTTTCTTATTTAAGTGTTGTTAAAAAAAGCAACTATTACTGCACTCCTCTATTTTAAAATCTTCATTGAAATTAATTCCATTATAACCTTTCCATGCCATTTAGAAAGACAGTTTTGAAGACACAGAAGAAGGAAATCAATTATATCAGGCAATATAAATATCTGCCTAAACTACATTGATCTTGGCAACCCTTGTCCCTGAATTCTTTCATGATTAGATATTAAATAAAGCCAAAGTATCTTGAACAGCTATTGCGCAAAATAATCCCTTTAAACAGTTATTGCAGAAAGGCAGGTTCTTACCTTTAAATCAATGTTTTTCTCATACAACATCTTACTCGGCTGAATACTTTTGATTTAGCACATTGAATGTGGAAATGAGCTAGCAAGTTTTTCTTTTGAAATTTAGTCCCTTACATTAAGCAAGCTGAAATTTTCTAACTCAACAGATGTTTTACTGAAAACCTACTAAGACCCCCTCTGATCGAATTTACAGAATGGTTGCTACTACAGACATTTCTCTGCTAACAATTTTAGCAGAAAAAAATTATACCTGGACTGTCATTTTTTGCACCGTGTTTTTTTCTGAATACTGGTTTTATTTCACAAAGTTTGAGAAAAATCAGCTAATCGTTTTGAGTTATGAAGCAATTCTGCATTTTTTTTTTTGCAGAAGAGCGTTGTTTACCAAATGAAAGTGAAACAACACTATTTGTCTTAAAAAATTGTATATAATTGTAACATTTCTTCAATTTCTTTCAACTTTGTTTCTCTCTTTAGAGTCTTCAAGGAATTATATGCAAATATAATCCAAATTACTGAAAAAGTAACATAAAGACTGAATATTAATACGTCATTTGTAATGTTACAATAATTTGGAACATTTTTAATGTTCCAAATGTTTAATGTATTTTAATTCCTCATTTCTAGTTGATTGATATGCTTTAAAAGATATAATACACAAACTATATAGTATTGAATCAGTAAAGTTTCCTCAAAGTTTCTGATTCCTCGATCTTGGAATTTAGAATTGGATGACATTAAAAACGCACTAAAGAAGGGCAGAGAAGAGTTTGTAGTTAATGTTCCACGTTTTTCACGTCTGTTCTGGGTCTAGATGGGATGGAGTTAGTTTTCTTCATACTAGCCAATATGGTGCTGTGTTTTCTATATGTGACCAAAACAGTGTTGATAACACACCAATGCCTTAGCAATTGCTGAACTGTGCTTGCACAGCATCAAGGCCTTCTCCGTTTCTCACCCTGTCCACCTCCTCTCGCCAGGAGTAGGCTAGGTGTAAGCAAGAGTTTTGGAGGGGACACAGCTGGAACAGCAGACTCAAATTGAGAAAAGACATATTCAATACCATATAATGTCATATTCTGCAGTAAAACTGGAGTGGGGGGAGTTTTCCCAAGGTAGCTGTTTCTTGGAGACTGGCTGGGCAGCAGTGTGCTGATGGAAGGTGCAAGTGATTGCCAGTGCATCACCACTTAGGTGCTTTTTTTGTTGGATTGGTTGAGTTTTTTTGTGGGTTCTCCCATCCCATAACTTATTAAACTGTCTTTATCTCAACCCACGAGTTTTTCTCATTTTTGCCTTTCTAATTCTCACCCCCATCCCACTGGGGGACAAGTGAGCGAGCAAATGGGTGGGGGCTTACTGACCAGCCAGGGTCAACCCATCACAACATTCTACATTCTGTATTCCATAAGGAATGGATTGCTTATCAAAGTAAACAAACAGACAAGAAAAAAAAAAAAAAAAAAACATGCAGCAAGTCAAGCATTTAGGAACAGAAAAACTTAGTAAATGTAAGCCCTACAAAAACCGAGCAAGAAATATTACTGAAACTTTATGCCTAACAAAAGTGTGGCTACTAGAGATGAAATTATTACACTATTCGGAACCTTCAGGCAGTCAGATCAGTGTATTCTCCAATTATAATTATGACACACAGTAATACTTGCTGTGCCTTCATATTAAAAAAAAAAAAGTATAAAACAAGAAAGATAATTAAGTCAGTATTTTACACTTAATATAAAAGCAAAGACTATTTTTGTGAACTCTTAATTCCATTCTGCTTGTTGTGAACTGTGAGAATAAATTATGATAGGCCAATATTATTAATGGAATACAGCATGAGTAAAATATTAAAATTATGTTACTGAATGTGATGTAGGCAATGCCAACCAATAACGTTTGTTCATACTGAAGCACAGCAAATAAACTGAATTTACTGACAGATCAGTATGTTTTCATACATAAAGATTAGTAGGTGATATTTGGTCAAGCTCTGACCAGGGGGAAAAAGCAAAAACACGCACTCCTTGCCCCTTTGAATTTTTCATCCCTATTTGTCAACTCATCCCAGAAGTCTGACATCCACAGTGTGTTAATATATTTCTACACATTATTTTGAAAAGTGAATTTTTATTCTGCACTGAAATAGGATGTAATAGTCACTATCAAGCTTGGATTACTGAAGTGAAACAAGCATGGATTTAAGCAAAGAGGCAAAAACATTAATAAAAATAAATGTAGTGCTTAAGCTGGTTGACAGGGTTACAGAATTGCAGCTTTCCCACCTTGTAAATCATAAACTAGAATAGTCTGTCATAGGATTAGGCTCAATTTTTTCACCATTTCCCACCAGTATTAGAGACGGAGAACATGAAGACTTGAGTTGCAAAGCTTGTCTCCCTTCATTGCAAAAGCATGAAGTTTTCCACCAACTTTGAGTATCTCATTTCCCACTGCAGATTGGCCAGCAGATATTTATCTGCTGGCCACCAACCACAAGCTACACACTAGACATTTCCAAAAAGTTTCTAATATGAATTAAGTCTCTCTCCTAATGCTATACAGGAGATGAAAACCCATCCCAGGCAGTATCAGTTTGATAACAGAAGGATAATCCTTTTATGACTACAACACTGGTCAGTGTTCAAGTGTACTATTTCAAACAAAAAAAAAAAACAACCAGATGTATTCCAGTTAAATGAAGACTGATGACAAAGTAGTAAAAACATGCAAGAGATTCCTAAGAACCAGATTAGATCAGGTGGATATGTGGAAGGAAGAACAGAGAAGCTCAGAACTTATCTATTCCTAGATCTCTGTGACTATCTGAAAGGCAAAAGATCCCTCAACAAGAAAAGAATATCTTCTCTTAACTTCCTTCAAGTATATCTTTCTAAGCTTCCTTCTTGGCAGCTTATCTTTAACAGTTTAAGCAACTTTCCCATTTGATTATAAAGACAGGTACAATATCCACACAAGTAGCAGGATTTAATAGCTTAAAAAGATATATTTGGCTAACAAAAATTTTTCTTTTCTGTTACCCACAGGCCACATACAGTATATAATTTTTTTTTTTCAGGATGTAACAGACAAGCTACAGTAAAAAATAAGGATCCAAAACAAACAGCATGTTACAATAAAGTAGATGAGTATCTAGTTATCCTTAGGTCACAACTTACCGTGATCTGTCAAAATCCTGTTAAAACCACATTAAGCTAAAAGAATGAGTTAAGTTAAATTTAAGGGCAACAAACAGCAATGTTAACAAAGATGTGTCAACACATTACTGACTTAGTTAACAGAAATACTTCAGTTCCTGATTTTGCTACAAAAAAAAAAAAAAAAGATTTTGTACAATTAAATTACATTATTGCTCTGCTGAACTGTATTACTTCGTGAAACTGAAAGACCCGAGATAGTGGATAGTAGTAACACATTGGTTGGGTAGATTAATGCTTATCAGCTGCAGAAGGGTTACATGCTTACTGTGCATGTGTGAGAAAAGTTGACTGTGTGAGAAAACTTGAATGTGTGCACGTGTGAGAAAACAGAAAACTGAGAAAACTTGATTGCACCTCAAATATAAACATCAACATATATGTTGGTTAAACAGAAGCACAAAAGTTAAGGTGAAATAAGTAAAATGTTCCCTATTTCTAAATACTTGTATTTTATTTTGTCATTTTAAAAATAAGATGTTAAAATGTAGCTGGGAAATTCTGAAATACGTCAAAAAATCACATACTTAATATCATCTTAACTAAGTATAAGCTTAGTTATATAAATATATATATTTATATATAAATAAGTTGCTTTAATTTTCAGTTCTACTAATGTCACAAAGAAAGTATATAACCTTTCAGACAAGGCATGATACATGTTCATCTTCCTCATTTACCATATAATGTCACTAATCAAAACCCAAAGTCAAGACAATGAAAAGACAAAACAGGATTTGCAGAAGATCAACTGGAGAATTGTAGTCTCTACCATAGGTCAGAAACATAACTTACTTTTATTATCTAGCTGAGCCCTGTATTTACTAAACCCTTTTAGCCGTACTCTCTGGCCCAGCAGATCGAGGAACTCTTCAAAAGCTGGTCCTGCCATCTCATTGTTATACATTTCTTCCTCTGTGCTTTGGCCTGCTTTGCAGTAAAGAATGCCAATCTTATGTTGAAAACTCAGCTGAAATAAAAAAAGAAAGGAAATATTACAGAAGCAAAGGAAATCAATACTAGATTAAAAATATTAACACTGTTACAACATCTGGCAGAAGATATTTGCAAATGAAAACAGAAGTGTTCTGATTTGGGAAATGAAGTCACCACATAAAGCAAAAAAATCTTGAAAGAAAACTGGACTGTCACTATCCAAACAGCTAAAAACAGTACACGAAGACTTTTGACAGTTATCTACAGAAGCACAATCTCTATTGCATGTTATAGTATGAGGACTTTAAATGGTAATTTTTGTGTATGTGTTCTCTCTCAGATTAAAAACAAGGTGAGTTTATTTTCCCTTATTTCTACCTTTTAAAATTCAGCCGTATGTGAATTTCCCTCTCCATAACCTAATTACATAACAGCAGCCATTCAGAAAAACTGCTTCTCACAAGGCATTGTAAAAACAGACTCTCAGAACAGTAATTTTATTGTTCAATAAATCCTTTGCCTGCCCCATAAAATTGTCCGTTGTAAAAATATGATTCCCTATTTTCAAAGGTTTTACCATGTAAACACAAGCTGTCCAAAGTACAGTATACTTCAAGCTAGAAATCTGATTGCAGTTGGAGAGTTTTCTTAAACAAACTAGGATATTAATATAAGACAACACAATTATTTCTTGAGTAGAGTATTGTCTTGTTTTCTTAGCTTTTATGCATACTTAAGATGACAAACTGGGAACCTCCATATGAATGTATAAGTCCTATTATTCTTAACTGACAGCTATTAGAGCTTCACAAACTGACAGAGTCCATCAGTCACCAGATTCCCTTAAGACATTTGTCTACATACACGCTACTCAACGTTCCAGCTGTACAGACTTCTCTTAATCAAACTTCAGGATTAGTGTCTAAAATGTGAAAGACTGTATAAATATAATTCCTATTAGATCAAAGGTGACAAGAACAGTCTGCTTCACTCTAGTCATATGTAACATGGTCTACTGTCTTAAGTATATTGTAAGACTCAAATTCATAGACACGCTACTAGACTGAGTTTTTCCTAGAAATTGCTATGATAAAACATAAGATTAGAAGACAAAGATTGAATCAAGAAAATATACATACATGAACGAAAAAAGTGTCAAAAATATAATTCCAAATTTCAAATAATCTTTAACCTTCCTACTTCAATAAATGCTGCATTTCTCCACTTTAAGTGGAAAGTTGTATAAAAGGCAGTTGCCAAGCATCAATTAAAACAAACAAACAAAAAAAACACCACTATCCTCAACGCCCCTGGAAGAATAAAAGCTTTTACTATGCTTTTTTCTAACCTAGTCTTTTGTGTCTTCATGATGCTACTGTTTTTTAAGTTATCGTTCCATATCTCCCATGAAATTCAAGGTTTAATGACGATATTCTTGGTTTAATTATTTACCTTCATGCACTACTAACATATAAAAAAAATCCTTAACGTCCAAATTAATGAAGATTTTCGAAGGCCACAGACAGAATCACTGACACTATGAATCTCATGCTCCAAAGGTAAATGTAATAAAATTAAGTAACAGGATAATGTTAGACTGTTGAAGTCTATAGCAAAACCTTTCATAACATCAATTGGGCCTGAAGTTCACTTCTTATGACGAAGTTAAGCTATCAGTGGGACAGTTTATTCTCATTTTACCTAGCAGAAATAGGCCTAACTCTGTAATTTCAGCAGATCTGTATGCATGTCAATGCACGCTACAGAATTTGGTCTAATGGTGTAGAAAAAAAATGGAATATGAGTAGTGTACAATGTCAGCCCTCTCACGTCTCTGGTGAGCCCCAGTCCATCCTCTCCATTTGATAACTGCTTTTTGTAGGGGTGAGCCCTTGTGTACTCTGTATGTACTCTGGCAGGAGGTCATTAACCAGGGAGCAGTTAGGAACATAAAACAGATACAGGCTCAGAAAGGACAGGAATGAGGAATGATGCTGCATATCAAGGTTTCACCTGGGCAGCATAGCACACAGGGGAACAAGGAGCTCGTACCAAAGTGTCATGTGGAATGGGAGGGATCACCACGTGAAATAAAAGAAGATTCTGGGTTATGGTGCACTGTTAGAGGTGCCTGAATTAGACCCCTAGCCTCTGGGAAAGGGCAGGGTTAAGATCCCAGCTTGCTCTTGTCATTTCATGTTGATTGGCATATCATATATACTTGTCATCTGGAGTGCTTCCTTGTCTGATCCCCATATTGAAACAATGCCTGGGGAGAGTCAGGTATCTAAAAATGTTCCAAATTGCATACTGCAAACTATTTATTCAGTGTAAAACTAGCATGAACAATTCATGGAGGAAACTGGAAGAACTGCTTATATAAACTTCAGATTATAGGAAACAGTACTGTTACTTAACACTTCCCAGCAGAAAATAAAGTGATTGTGAGCACATTGCCGCCTCTCTCCCAGCTCAGTGTCAAATAGTTTAACTTAAACCACGGGGAATTTAAGTTGATTTCCCTGACATTGAACAAGAATTGAGGAATGGAGAAGTTAAGAGCTGAGCCATCAACGACAGTGGCAACAACTAACAGTATGAATGAATAGCAAGTTAGAGAACCACCTGGGCAAAATACTCCATTTAGAAATATGCAGTCACGTTCCTTCATTCTTTCCAAGGAGATGTGTAATTCTTGAATTAGATCCTTAGTATCAGCATGATTCCAAACAGGAGTGAAGTACACCTCTATCCTCCAAAACATCCTATCATTTCATGGTTAAAACACTATACTAGGAGATAGTAAAGATGAAGATCTGATACTGCCCATCTCGTGAAGGAATTAATCCTGGGTTTTCACTTCACGGACAAGTATTGCAAACACTGAACAATTATGTACAAAGTTGGTTCTACCAATACCACTATTGCTAAACAAGGCAGCAGGTGCAAGCATACTTGCAATAATCTGAACCTCCTACCGTGTGCTAGGAGCACTCATGCCCACAAGATTAGTAGACTTAAGCAAAGTAACTCAGCTCAGAATCAATGGGCCTGTGCAGAAGCAGAAATCTAGGTACTGACTTTCTAAAGGTACCTAAGAAAGTAGTATGTAAATGGGCTTTGGGAGCATCTTATATGGGCCATTTAACTGATGTGAAAAATACCATAATATCAGAATATTTAAAACAAATAAAGTTTGCCAGTTTTGGAATGGCATTCCATGCTTATACAAGTCTAAGTAAAGAATTTCAGACATAGTCCTGATTTCATGGTTTCTAAATTAAAAATGACATTTAGTGCAACACTGAGAACAGTTTAATAATGTGACATCAGAAAATGTCTGAGTTAGGTACATGAGTATATGATTTCTATTAAATGTGCGTAGAAGTCTCTCCTGACTCAAAGTGACCGTGTTTAGTCAGAATCACTCATTACTGAATCTTGGCATCTTGTCTTCTTGTACAGTATATATTCTTTACCATGCAACAACAACTTGATGACTTACACCATGTGAAGACTACAGTTTTTCTGGCAAGGAATCTCAATAGCAACTAAATATCACTGCATTCAAAGCTCCTGTTTTCTTTGAGCTTTTTGTAAACTTTGGGAATGTTCACTTTTCTCTAGACCAAAGGAATGTAAGTGGAATCAAAAAGCATATATAATAGACCATCAGCAGAAATATGGAGGGGAATCTAGGGGGGAAATTAGATAGAAAAAAAATTCTGTGTTGTAGATAAATTGTTGACTTTTGCTGTAAATTTACAGTCAAATCTAACACTGATCATCATATACCAGAATAATCGGGAACTACTTACATTCTCAAATCATGTTAACCATCCAATGTCCATCTATATTCTACTGTCATTTTAGGGACAAAGTTTTAGTCACACGTTTCCTCTACAACCCATGCTAGATTTCCCTGAAAACTATTCATTTCTTTCTCTACCTGTTTCTTCAGTCTGCTGAAGAACTATGCAAATATTTAATACACTGTTACACAAAATGAATATCATTCTGGTAACAGTATTAATCCTCTAGATCGTGATTCATATTTTTAAATTCATGACATTTCATCCACTCATCACTTTCAGCTACCAAGTATAACTCTTTTTATATTTGGTTGATTAAGAAACCGAAAGCATGAAGTACGTAAGAAGATTAAAAGCATAAATGGATCTCGTGCCATTTCTATGCACAGCTTTCTGTCTATATGCAAGTAATTATCTCATAATAAGCAGTACATAAGGTACATTAACATTACATTTTGCATGGTGACAGCCCATTTCATAAAAGGACTGAATTTTCAGAACTGAGCACCCAGAATAAAATGCAGTGCTATGTAGTGCTGTTTCTCAAAATTAAGAGTTGATGATTAAAACCACACTGGTCAGTTCAATGGACAATCTCTATTTCCAGTTTTGGGGAAATACTCAGACTGAGTTTGGCAAATATTCCACTGAGGTCAAATAAAGAAGTATTCTATGCTGCCTAGAACATCCAGCACCTCTGAGCAGTAAATATTACTTATCAGGTGAACCTAAACTCACTCTGGAGCTCAAACAGGAAAGACAGAAAGCAACAGGAGATCAGGAACTCTTATATTCAGAATGAAGTGCTTCTGATTTCCCTTTATTGTTTTACCAGAAGTACTGACAAACACAGGAAAAAAATAATTTCCAATTAAAATTTCTCCAATGAACAAAAACAGTTCTGCAATGAACAAAAGTAGTAAAACATACATACAAAACTAGCTTAATATTCCACACGAAAAAGAAATTCTCTTTTTGAGCAATTGTTACAGTCACAGAAGACAGAATTCTGGTAGACACCAATATGTTTGACACAATCACTACATTTGAAACTCAATTAGCATAAAAAATAGTTATATCATCATTATTATCAACTGGATCCATCAGCTGATTCATCTTCAACAGACAGATATTGACTTTTGCATAGAAAATGCAATCATTACTTTAAATGAACATAAAACATGGTTTTTAAATTGAATTGAAAGCCTTCACAAGCCTGTCCTTCCAAATTATTCAGAAGCTATGAAGTTACTTACCAGCTTTTAATGAAGCAGATTCACTTTATTGAACCCAATAATCATTACCATTTTTCTCTCCAAATTAAAGTATCTGAATATTTCATTGCTGGTGCAGTTAATTCATTACATAGTCTCAATCACAATGCTTCTGTTTGAACCCAGAAGCATTCTATACTACTAAAACTACTGCAAGTTAAGCTGAAAATTAGTGTTTACAAAAAAATCTTTAGATGCAGATACTTAATGTTATATCCTTTTGCCTCCTTACCTGTAAGCAGTATTAATGAAACATATCAGATGTATTTCCATTTGCATTCAGCATTTGTACACAGTAAAGGACAATAAAAAAAAAAAAAAAGATTGTGGAAATCACTTCGTACAGACATTAAAAGTTTACTCATAATCTTTCTCCCAGCCGCTGGTCTAAAGAGAATCTCTGTAGTCTAATCATTTTTCCTAAGCTGCAATATATTTTAAAAATAATTTACTTAGAAAAGCAAACTTCATTTTGTCTATGAAAATACACAGGTGTGAGTAAACATTGCCAAAATCAAGAAAGTGGCTAGTTTGCATTAGAGATCCATGTTTATCAATATTACTTGCATAATATTTAAG
>VXAA01000559.1:185527-254976 GCA_013399115.1 Anseranas semipalmata
CCCGGATTTAAATAAAAGTCATATGCTACATACCCCTTGTTCATCCAATTTAAGCAGCTGTTCAGGTACTTTGGGTGAGTTGGAAGCCTGCCTCAGGCACTGAATGCTCAGCTCTGGTATTACATATTCTAGTACCTCTTTGAGTGGTAGACCTCTTGCTGTGCCATGCCTTGCAGTGGATGGTATAGCATCTTCTAAAATCGCTCCTCTAAGTGTAGTAAGCTGCAATAAAGGTACAAAACATTTTTAGTTCTAATACTACAAAGACTTTTAGATATTATCTTCAGGTTTTACAAAAAGCATGGAAGAAAATGTGAAGAAAAATATCCCTATTTTCAATTTTTTAAACCAGTAAAAAGATGACTAAATAACTTTTAAAGAGGACACAGGCTTTTATTGTCTCAGCAACATATTTGTGGCCAACAGGTCTAGGGAAGTGACTGTCCTTTTGTATGCAACACTGGTGAGACCACACGTCAAAGACTGTGGTCAGTTTTGGGCCCTCACTACAAGAAGGACATTGAGTTGTTTAAGCGTGTGCAGAGAAGAGCAATGAAACTGGTGAAGGGATTAGAAAACCAGACACAGGAGCAGTGACTGAGGTCATTCACTCTGGAGAAAAGAATGCTGGGGGGAGACCTCATCACTCTTTACAACTACCTGAAAGGAGGTTTGTAGCAAGGAGGGTGTCAGTCTCTTTTCTTAGGTGATAAGTGAAAGGATGCAAGGAAACAGTCTCAAGTTGCACCAGGGCAGGTTTATATTGGATTAGGAAGAATTTATTTATGGAGAAGTTGGTCAAGCATTGAAATGGGGTCTCTGGAGATATTTAAGAGACATGAAGGCATGACACTAAGGGACACAGTTTAGTCATGGGACTCAGTAGGTCAGGTTGATGGTTGGACTTGGTGATCTTGAAGGTTTTTTCCAACCTAGATGATTCTGTGTTTCTATGTTTTTTGTTTAAAGAAATTCACTGATGATCTTACTTATTCCAATTTCTAAGGTTTTTTTTTTTGTTTTTTTTTGTTTTGTTTTTTTTAAAAAAAAGGAAGACTTTAAAAACACCAGGACTGCCACTACCCTGGAAAACACAGTAGTTGAATGTGAGGTTGGACAGGTGAGGTAAGCCTCAGCTAATGGCACCTTCATTTATCATAACTACCAGTTTTTTAAACCACTCTGCTTTATCGTCATTGGATTTGGCAAAAAGGGACATTTCTTAGTAGTGAGTCAGCTGAATCAGCACTCTCCACACACAGACTTTTTTTTTTTTTTGGCAATGAAGGAAAAACCTAGCCTAAAAAAATTTGTTTCAACATCTGTTCGTAAAAGCACATGAGCCCAGAGGTATCAGGATTGGTCTCTTCTCCCAAGCACCAGGTGACAGGATGAGGGGAAATGGGCTTAAGTTGTGCCAGGGGAGGTTTAGGTGAGATATTAGGAAAAATTTCTTCACTGAAAGGGTTGTGAGACATTGGAACAGGCTGCCCCTGGAAGTGGTTGAGTCACCATCCCTGGAGGTCTTCAAAAGGCATGTAGATGTAGAGCTTACCAATATGGTTTAATGGTGGACTTGGTAGTGTTAGGTTATAGGTTGGACTGGATGATCTCAGGGGTCTTTTCCAACCTAAATGATTCTGTGTGAATACTTCCCCATGTTCTAATAGCAATAAAAAGCAACAGTCCTAAGGACAGTACATTGTGTAATTTCATACAAATGAAATCTAGTTGCTGTTATAAACAAGACACTAATTGCAAGAGACACCAATTGGCTTGAAATAAAAATTATGAGAAATGCCCTTCTACAACAATCATGAAAGCCATTCTTCCAGATAAATAAAAATATTTGTCCTATTAACATATTAATAGAATAAAATAGTTCAGTTGGAAGGGACCTACACAGATCGAGTCCAACTGCCTGACCTAAGCAAAAGTTAAAGCATATTATTAAGGGCATTGCCCAAATGCGTCTTTAACACTAACAGGCATGGGACATCAAGCACCTCGCTAGGAAGCTGGTTCCAGTGTCTGACCACCCTCACAGTAAGGAAAGTTTTCCTAATATCTAGTCCAAACCATCCCAGCACAGCTTTGTGTCATTCCTGTGCATCCTATCACAGGTTACCAGGGAGAAGAGATTGGCACTTCTCCATTTCCCCTCTGCGGGAACTTGAAATATTCCTTCCACAAATTATATAAAAGCACATAAACATTTTTCTCAGAAAAAAAAGCTTCTAAGAAAGTAGTTTGAAACAGAAGACAAAGTACACAAGTTATAGTACTAGCTTTCGTGTTTTTACCCTCTCATTATCCCTACATTTCTTAATCTTTTATTCCTACGATTAGAAACATAACATCTAGCAGCTTGATCCAAACTTATCTTCAGATTTTTTCTTATTAGCTGTTCCCTTGCTTGCCTCTTGCAGATACATGTAATTTCAGCCAACTTACCACCTTTTAGATGTCCTTTTCTCTGTTCAACAGAGAAAAATTTTATGTAGCAGGGAAGAGGAAAAAACTTTGTTCCAGGCAGCAAGTACATTTACTAGTGGTACAAGAAAAAACCCTTTCCCATTAACAGATTTACTTTACAAGTTAGCAACCTATCCCCAGACAAACAACTAGTATCCTAAGCTCTAAGTTAACATTCCAATTCCTTTGCAGAATTACTAAAAAAATATTACCTCACTCGTCCTGAAAACTATACGATAGTTGAACTGAGATCCTTCTTTTTCCTTAGCATCTTCAACCTTCTCCCTCCGGATGCTGACTGCTACAGGTCCAAGATTTTCATCTATTCCAAAGTAATTCTGATGTTCTTTTGCACAAAAGTGAATGAAGAAAGAAAAAAATAATGAAGTATGAATCTCCTAGAAAATGTTCAAATCCCATTTAAAAAAAATGCAGCAAGTATTATTTCTAATTTAGCTCTGAAATCTGTAAATACACTATATTGTGATCTTCACTACACAATAAGTATGTAAATCACAAAATACTAATTTTGATGAACAGAACAGTCATCATATAACTCGTGATCAGTATCAGCAACTGCTGATACTATGAAATAATCATTTTTTGCATGATGGTGTAAGAAACTAGTTTGAAGAAACCCTACCAAGATAAAGTTTTCAATAAAAGCTAGTAATCCCCAAACAAATAAAGACACTATGCAGCTTCCGTTGCTTCATTCAGTTTATTCTTATTCTTGCTCAAAGCTTTACATTCAAAACAGCAACTCAGTTTTGACAAGTGAAAGCTGAGGCTAGTAATTCTTCAATCTTTGGTGAACAGTTAAATTGGTCATTTAGCCAACTGGCCCAATCTAGGTAGGGGTGAGGGGGCAGCGTGAAGCACTACCTATAGAAGAGAAAGATCAAATTACAGATCATTTAAGCAGACTGGATATACCCAAGTCCATGGGATCAGACAGGATACATGCTGAGGGAACTGGCCAATGTCACTGTAAAGCCACTATCACCTTTGAAAAGTCATACTGAGTGGTTGTACCCACAAAAGAGGACCTGGGAAGCTACAAACTAGTCACCACAAACCTTAGCCCCCAGGCGGATTAAAGAACAACTTATCGTGGAAGCTGGGCACATGAACAACAAAAAGATGCTTGGGAACAGCCTGAGTAGATTTATCAAATACAAATCATACATGACCAAACCAATTGCTTTCTACAATGAAATGACTGACTTTGTGGAAGAAGGAGCAATGACTGTCACCCATTCATCGTTTAGCAATGTTTTTGACGTATCCATGCAGCTAAACTGAAAAGACTTGGTTTGAACACGCAGGTTACACAGTGGACAAACTGGCTGGACAGCTGGCCTCAAAGGACTGTGATCAGCAATATAAATTGCATTTAATGGCCAGTTACTAAAAGGTTCATTGAAAATTGATAGTGGAGCCATTACGGTTTAATATCTTTTTTTAATGATCCAAATGATGGAATGGAATGCATCCTCAAGAATTTCATATACGAGACCAAATTCGTGGTGAATAGCTCATGCATTGGGATGTTAAAGCTGCATTTCTGAGGGACCCTGACAGTCTGAAAAAATGGACTGACAAAAACCTCGTGAAGACCAGCACAGACCTGCACCTGGGACAGAGAAAGCTCATAAAACAGCACAGGCTGGGGACAAACTCCCCCAGAAGCAGCTCTGTGGAAAAGGACTAGGGCTCCTGGTGAGCAGCAGGTTGCACAGCAGTCAGCAGAACTCCCTGGCAGGGATGATTGCTAACCACACGCTGGGCTGTGCTAGCAAGAGCACACCAGCAGGTCAAGAGAAGACATTGGTCCTCTCCATCTGGCACTTGTGAGACCACGTATGCAACGTGGCATCCAGTTTTGGACAGAGTCGGACAAGTCCAGCAGACAACTACCAAGACAGTTAGGGGCTGGAGCATATAACAGGTGAGGGGAGGCTGAAGGAGGTGAGCTTGTGCAGCCAGGAGAAGAGCAGGTTAAAGGGGGGAAGTAATTGCAGTACCCCACCACCTGATGGAGGGTTACAAGACTCTTCTCCAAGACACAGAGAGAAAGGACAAGATGCCACTGTCACAAGATGCAGCCCCTCACTGAGGAGAATCAAACACAGGGGTAGGTTGCCAAGAAAGTTTGTGAAATCTCCATCCTTGGAAATGGTCAAAAGCCAGAGGGACAAGGTTCTGAACAGGTTGCACAGAACCTACCTTTAAAGGTAGCTTTAAACAGGGAACTGGACCAGATGACCTTCAGAAATTTCCTCCAACCTGGTTGATGTTATAATTCCATGTTTTAAATAGCAATGAAGTAATAGACTAATTTCGCCTTTTAAGATTGTCTAGATTAAATGAGACTGATACATTTCTTACAACATATTTACAGAAACGAATAAGGAAGTTTTCACAAAACGTCTTTCACTGGGAAGTCATCCACACTCTTGGAATGGTTACAAAAAGATAAAGCTATCTTTAATTATGTAAATGTGACTTTTTAGTCAACCCAAATTTAAATTAAGTTTCCAGTAGCCTATCAAAGATCTGTCTGTAAAGTATGTTGGTGGTTACAGTCCATCTCCCACTGGAGAGAAAATGAGTAGCAGCATGTTACAACCAAAATCCTTTTTTTGGAAGGAACACCTGGAATCAAAGGGGCACAGACACTAACCTCTTCGCTCATGCTCACCACCTACATTCCTTCCCTCCACCCTGGGCATTCTACCTGCATGGATTAATTATAACTCCTACTTCTAGTGTTAAACTAAAACTTTGAACCTTAACGGGCAAACTTACCAAACAAATGGAACAGGATTTTACAGACCATAATAATATTTTTTTTGTGTGTGTATGTGAGAGTGATATTCAGAGGCCAAACATTTTCAACAACATCAAAACTTCCCATACCTGCATATTCAGGCTTTGACAAGGGGTAAACTTCTTAGTTAATGTTTCTACAGCCTTCCATTTTGATGTAAATATAGAGAACAGTATTCCACAGTTACTAGATTTCCTGGCAGCTATATTACTGAGCAGAAAAATGCAAGCTTGGCAGATGCCTGCTAACTTCTTGTACAACATAAGAGAAACAAAACTAAAGAAGTTATGAATGTATATTAAAAATAAAATAGATAAAACAGTTTCAAGAATGGGAATTACAGAAACTGAATTAAAAAATAACATGGGTAGCGATATTCTAGGATTTGGGGAAAACATTTTTAATTCAAGATTGTTGTTTTGTTTGTTTTTTTTTCATCTCAAACTACAAACTCATTAAGGTCAGTTAAATTTATTTATGTTAATTTAAAAGCATCAACTAGAGATAAAAGAGGAAAATAAGTGCTATTTTCTAGCTGTTTGAAGAGACAGTAAAATACTCCTACTTTTTACTTTTTCATTCTGAGGAGTAGTTGTCAACTTTCATTCGAATACAAAGGTCTTACCTATACAAGACTGAGTTAACACTAAAAGCTTGATAAGCCTGTACATTTCTTCTAGGACATTCTTTCAGTTTGGTATCAGTGCACAGCTACAATAACATTAAGAAATGATTGCAAGCATTCTACAAATAAAAAGCATGGTAACAACAGTCAAGTCTTGAGGTATTATGAGGATAAATCACACGAGAGGAAAAGGACAACTCAATGATAATAAAATAATGTTTCAATTATCCTTTAAAAAAAATCAACACAACTTTTTTTCCCCGCTCATCCCATTCTATCCCACAAAAATGTAGTTCACCAAAGGACACCATTAATAAATCAAAACCAGGAGATAAAATATTTTAGCTTTTGCAAACCTTAACTGGAAACTGAATATATTTTCCATAAACATTAACATATTTTACATCAGTCTTGTTGGATTTGATTTTAACAATAGTTACAAAGCTTATAAATATGCACTATAAAACTACAGCTCATTTCTGAAGACTCAATTCCAAATCTCTCATTTCTTGAAAGGGAATGGAATAATTAGTGCTACACATGCCAGGGTGTTTCTTCCATGCATCTTAAAACAGAAATAAAACTTGCATGCTGACAAGTGCCAATTATAAAACTGTGAACTAAATCAAATATGCAAAAAGTTGTTTCTCTTTCACAGATATCTTGTTAAAGGCAAAGAAAATCAGTGGCATTACATGTGTCTCTATATACAAGTGACTATTGTTTGCTAAATTTTCATTTCATCCTTCCACAATTATTTTGCTAAATTCAACTGTGCTATCAAATCTACAATTCAATGAACAATCAGCTAGGAGAGCTCACTGTCATGGAAGAGCATCAAGTAAGACTCACTATGCATACAAATGCCACTTATACAGGAGATCAGCACAGCAGCAAGACATTTTGGTGCCTAAGCCAAAATGCCTGTTTTATTTCCTCTACCCACAATAAGCTTTGCTCAGGTAAAAACTACATTCAGCTGGAAGTGATCTGGAGATTCCCCACATGCCTGATCCCTTCAGATAACAGATCCTAAAAACTGAGTTTTTGCTGTCTGTCTTGACTTGCTTGCTCTCTCACTCCTAAGAGCTATCCAACACAGATTTCTCTCGTGTAGCTTCTGCTACGGCTCTATAGAAAAATAATGTGGAACAGGGCATGGCTTATATATAATTGTACAGGTGAGAGCGTAACAGCTTATTACTGAATACTAAATGCATCACGATATTTACTCTTGAAGAACACTACCTACAGAACAATTAACGACAAGGGCAATAACAATTCACGTTCCCCGGTATTATACTATAGGGGATAAAACTCTTGGATGCTATTTCTTAAGTTTTTAATGCTATACGAACATAAGCATACTTTATTTTAGTCAAGAGATCACATGTACATAACACCAGAACAGAAGTTAATTAAAACTAATTACATTTGCATCAGCTTTCCAGAAAGGTCATTAGGTTTATTTCAAGTATATTATTTAAAGTGGTTTCTCTTTGTATTTTCTTTCTTTCTCTCTCTCCAATGGGATTTTTCTTCACACACACAAAAAAATGTTCAGCCCTTCAGAACCTGTAATTCCTCCATCATAAAAGCATTTCACAAACAAGCCCTCTTTTATTTGGCTTAATCCTGGTCAGTCATTTCTGTCTATGCCAATTCTCTCTTCTTCTCTGTCCCTCAAAAAAAATACACCACCATTTTCTTGGAAGTTTCCCTTCATTCTCTTCCACTCTGACTCCCTCAACATTTTTTGATCCTTTGTAACATGCCTAGCTTAAAAGCCATTTTGAACCTTTGAATTTACTGACCATCCCCATTTAGCTATGGGTCTTTTTCTTCCTTTGACACCACAGATTCAGATTCATTCTTCCTTCTCTTTTAAATACACTGTTTTTACAGCCTATACGTTCTAGGTTTCCACCACATCTTGAAACTGTACTAGTCCCTATTTCGAGTCCCTCATGAAGGGTTGCAGGAGGGAGTACAGCACAGTGCTTATTTCCTGCTGCTGAAATATAGTTAGAATGCAAAGGAAGTATGATTTCAGGAAGACTCAAGCAGTAGCAAACAATCTTTTAAGGACAGAAACAATTTTATTTCTTTTAATACCAGCAAAAAGATTGAGCTGCAACTCATAATACAGAAAGGCCAGACAGGTAGTTTGGGGTTCTCCCTCCCACAGAAACAGGCATTACACACAGATTGCACAAAGCAGTGTTGAATACAGACAGCCAAAGTAGATCAGAGTGGAAATCTCTTCTCTGAGTAACAAGTCAAGACAAGTTAGTTACTCTGCTAAGAAGGGTACCCTGCCACTTTGCCGTTTGAATATATTCAAAAAGAATAGGGAAAAAGGCTAGGAGAAAGGCATAAAACAACCTTCTGTAGGCTCAAAAACTAAGTATCATCAAAAGTTCTCTGTTTAATGAGTACACATATATGTGTACAGTATGAAAGGCCTCAGAAACACAAGATGACAGTGGAATCTAGAAGGCAGTCAGAGGCCTCAATAATAAAACCTTCTCTTTTGGAAACACCTTTTAGGAAATACTGATTTCCACTCTGGTATCAGCATTTCCAATGAATTTACTGGATATGTCATCTTTTCCTCCTGCCCTCCAAGAAAGTTTGGTACAGAGAAGTTAATTTACCTACTAATTTAAATGAAACCACACTTAGTTAACTTAGACAAGTACTGCATAGCTTTATACATTGGTTGTTGATTCTTGGTCTCCGAGAGGGATATTAAGAGGCTTAATTTTAGTAAAGACTTTCAAGATCCTTAGTAATACTTATGTCTTGCTATAGCGAAGCAAAGAATTTTTAGTAAACAAGTAAAATCTAATGCATGCACACTTCAGATTAGTTGCATTACAAAAACTTACCTTTTCCATAGAAGAACTTGCGGTAATAATATGCTCCAAGATCAATGTGTTCTATGATGTAACGCTTCACTTTCTCTCTGTGAATTGACTGGTTTTCTCTTGGTACTTCCAGTACTGAAACACCAGCATTTGTGCAATGGGAACTCAGAGAGGACTCAAAAGAACAACTTTCACCTGAAGAAAAAGATGCTGAATTTGCCCTGGAAAGTGCAATCCGTCTATCTCCTTCCCCACCAGTTTCATTCCTGAAATAAGGGCAACTCAATACCAAGTCATTGCTTTTTCCATCACCTTCATCAGCATCTAAATTCTCTTTTGAATTGAGATCCTCTTTGCTTCCCAAAGGCGATTCACAGTTTCCTGTTTGGCCTGCTGGCATCTGAGTTTGTGATGCAGCTGAAGCCCCAGTGGTTATATTTTTTCTTTTTCCCACATTTACTCTGGTAGCCATTGCTTCATTTATGTTAAACAAAACACTCTGAACATCATAATGTGCAAAACACTTCTGACAGTTCCAAGAACGAACATTTCTCTCGAGTCTGTCATCGAGATCAGATGAAAACTTAAAAGTTTCATGCTCACTTTTAACTGTTCGCAATTTTCTAAATAGAGATGTTTCTACTGTTTCTGATTTTAATCTCCTCTTGAAAGATTTCTCCCTGTCTCGACCAATAAGCAGGGCACTATCCATATAATCCAAACCAGAAATCCTGACAAATTCTCCCCTGGAAATCTGCGCAGCAGCATGCAGACTTGGAGAAACCGTAGGATCACAGTGGAAAAACTCAGAAAATCCAAATGGAGCAAAGGTTTTATGTTCAAAATTTTCTACTCGGTATCCTCTTAACATTGCAAAAAAATTTTCTCCAGACAAGCCTTGTCTATCAATTGAAGAAGTACTACCATATTCTCTATGAAGAGCTGCTCCAGTATTCGGGTTAACAGCATTCTGGTCTAACACATCTTCAGCATCAATATCACTTATTGTCACGTCGCTGTTGCTTCTTTGCCTTATGGGATGAAGTCCCCTTTGAGGGGAATGAACAAAAAGATCTCCAATAGAATATTTTCCCTCTGCGAATTCCAGTTCTAGCTCTTCTTGCTGCCCTTCATTTTGGTCATTCTGTCCATTTGGATGTACTGATCCAACGCTTTCGTAACTAGCTGGAGGTCTGCTTTCCCAAGCAGCTTTACTCAGCTCTTTAGAGCAATCCTTTTTAGGCGGCCATTCAGATACCCTTGCTCGAACACCCATTTTAGGCACAGCTGGTGTACCATTTGATTGATTATTTTCAGTTTTGCTAGATACATTTGAAGAAACAGGAGGACCCATGCTACCATTCAAAGCTTTAAGCTTTCTAGCAAAATAATCATCAGATTGCATGCTTCTTGAAGACTCCCTGAACTTTGAGGAAGTTCTGCTAATTTTGTGCTTATCTTCTTGCAAAGACCTTTGATCGCTCATGTCCAGTCAGTGGGAGGGGAACCACTATATTACATAAATTTACTGTTAGTTTTATTATTACATTGTTTTTTATAGGCCAGTAAACTGCAGTATAAATACACAGTTACTGTCTTCCCAGAAGAGCAAGCAGAACCCTCAGTGTGCCATTTTTGTACAACTCCTGTCAGGAGAGCAATCTTAAAACATTTCTTCAGTTCAGGTCAGACGCATTCAGTTCCGTATTAATCCAGGCAAATTAGTTTTATCTGTTTGTAAAAAAAGAAAAAATAAAAAAGAAAGGGTATTAAAATGTTTATAGTCAACAATAGTAAGCTTTCAATGTTGTTTGTATATACACTATGACCCATGAAATTAGAACTAATGAGACTTGCTTTCTATGGTTTTATATTCTTCTGCCTCCTAAAACCCAACAAAGGCAAATATACCATTTTCCCATATGATCCCCATAGGATGTGAGTAGTTCGGACCTGCATATCTGCTCACGGGCCAACCAGTACAGGCACTCTGAATAGCAGGCCAGGTTCTGCCAAACATAATAGCCATATACTGTGTTTGTTTGTTTGTTTGTTTTTTCCCCCGTTCAGTACTAACAGTAACTTAGATGCTTATTTTCTATCTAATCACTGTTTTTACCTAACATGAAAGAACATAGCCCTCTCAGACATCTTTTTCAAGCTTGCTTGAAACTGATCAATACGTACAAGAGCATGACTGGTACAAAATGTAAGCAAAATATACGAAACAGGACCTTAGACAAAGAAAAATATTGCATTTAAAAGAATATATTAAGGATTAGTAAACTCTCTACTATAACTCAGTGAATAAATGTATTTTTTTTTTCTCTTCGCAAAGAGATATTTACTTGCATTCCTATATTTAGAGTGTAGAACAGTTATAATTGTTCCTGTTGCATTATATTCCTCTGGCTGAAAACAGACTGTTAATGCAGTTACTGTGGTAGAGAATATGTCTACTGTCTTTCACAAATAAGAAAAGAGAGTAGGCCCATTGATAAGTGTTAAGTCACTTACAAATTTGGAATTGCTAGGACATAAAAAAATATTCTTCAACGGCAATAATGGTCTGAAGGATGACCATGACTCATGCCGTGAAGATTCATTTGCAGGCAGAGCCCATGCTTTAACCCATTACATAAAACTAGACCAAAATATTTATTCCTTGAAACAAAAATGGCAACATCATCATCTCTTAAGATGATGCATATAAGCATAAAATGCATTTATGAGAGTTAAAGTCAGGTCAAATTATGAAATGAATTCACCCCTTACTTCAGTGAAGATATGAGATGGTAAGAGGAGCTCAGAAAATGTTTTTTCCCCCCTTACATTTAATGCCACAAAAATTCTCAAAAAGAAATAAGTGCAAGGCAGGGAGGCAAAGGAATAATTTAAATTAAAATTTGACAGAGTGTTTTTTCTGCTTGTCAGGAAAAAGAGAAAAAAATCAACAGAAAGGTGTGCTTGATACAGTGAACTTGAAGACTCCTCTAGAGAAATGAGTTAAAAAAGCAAGCTAGAGTTACAATAGCATCATGAATACCATGGTTTCTATGCGACTCTTACCAGGAATAGGCAACAATAATGACAGCAACACATCACAACTTACTTTCACTACACAGGAATTCCTCAGAACTCTTCTCCGATGGCCAACAATATCAATTAAAATAAAATTTTTGGTTCCTTACATGACTCAAAAAATTGTTTAAACAACTGACATGTTCAGAAAAACAATCTTTCAGAAGTTGCAGGTTGGATTTTTAAACACAGACTTATGAAAATATAACAAAAACGCCAATCAATATGCTTAACATTTTTGTGGCACAAGTAATATTATAGAGGTGAAATACAGGAAAACTGTGGGATTCACATTAACACGAACAGTTGACAGCATTTTTTTTTTTAAAACATTTCTTGGAAGTGTTCTTTATATAAATAGTGAGATTTTTATATGTCAACTTTACTACATAAAAACACTGAAGGAAGACCAAGCTATTCCAGAATCATCTTTCTGATTCTGCAAGAACATAGAGAAGTAGTGAAAACAAAGAGATCAATTTCACATATCAGGAAAAATATTTAGCTGCTTATTGAAGATGGTGAATTACATCTTCCAGCCTTCTCGCCTTTTCCTACACAAAACCATTCACAGAAGTCATTACTATGTGAAACTATTATTATTTTTTCAAATAAAAAAGAAACTCTTACAAAATGGGAAAATACATGTAAGGCCAGAAAATGCTATCCTGCAAAAATTCCATTCTTTTCTTCACGTTAACCCTTTTTCCATCATAAGCACTTGTGCAAAAGCAGTGAATTGGGCCAGGAGTATAATCCAGGTTAAAAATAAATTGTGTATGAGATGGTGGAAGGCAAAAACAAAGAGCAACAAATAAACACCACTGCCCCATTTATTTTTAATCCAAGTCCGTAACGTGATTGACTATTTGGCCTCGCAAACCATTGTATTTGTACATGGCAGGAGAGAACCTGAAGGCAACAGGAAAGCAAGACTTTTTTTTCTGGTGGTGTTACCTTAAGTATTTTGTAAAGTATGGCCTGAATATTTTAAAACAAAGGTACACTACAAAAGGTAGCACGTAAAGTAAGAATTACTATTCTTTACAGTGTAAAGCTGGTGCGACAGAAGACCAAAGAAATGCCTGTTTTGGAACTCTAGATTGACATTTTAATGGAAATACTAATATTTGAAGAAGTTATACAATGTACTAGTAAACATTCTTTTTAATCTGAAGTTGGCCTAAATCTGGCTGTTTTTAATATAAAATGTATTTTACTATTGACCATTCCTGTAAATTCCTGTAACTCAGTACAACAGCATATTTTGCTTGACAGTTGACCTATGCTGATGGATAGCACTACACTCTCCAGTACTTGTTGTTCTTTTTGATGTTTTTCTCTCTCCATAATAAGAATTTAGCAACTCACAAACATTCACCCATAGATGGTGGTACTATGTGTTATAAACGGATTTTGTTTGCCAAATTTAATAAACTATTACTTCCACAAAGAATGCTGTCAATAGGACCGTAAGTACCCTTCTCTGTACAGCCCTTTTGGTCAAGTTCTTCATTTCTTTCTCTTTTCTTCTCATCTGAGCATTTAAGAATGGAATCACTGACAGATACAGTCAAAAGATAAAAAGCTGGATGCCGCCTACCCTGCTGTTGTGCTCTTGCCAACCCTTCCCACTAAGGCTGCTGGATGTTATGCAAATATCTTAAGTTCCTTCCACGCTGCTACAAAGACTTCCTTCTGAGCTCAATACAGCAGCTGGTTTGTTAGCCACAGTTACAGTTCTTTAAGATGGAACGCTTCCAAGTTTCCTGGGGACCTGGATATATGCCCACAAATGTTCCTGTGCCAGTAGCAGAGCAATGAATAAGAACTGTACTATTGGACTACCCTGTCAAAAGGAGGCTGTTCGGTAACCCTGCCTCATGTCAGCCTTGATAGACGGAAATGAATTATTTAAGAAGTCTTTCTACGATCATTTTGTTGATCAAGAATTTGGATATCTGCCCCTATCATTATGTAATGTTATCATCCTAAAAAGGATGCATCATTTGGATGAAAGCATTAATCTCTACTATTTATCAAGATGACAATTCTTTAAAACTGTGACTCTCAAGCTCTACTAATCTTAAAAAACGGTAAGTGCAATTTGATAAAATAGGAGTACAGGCAGGAATAATACCCCAAAAGCTGAAGATCAGACATTTAATTTGTATTCAATTGATTCTGCACAGCATTTTCTGTGTGCTCAGAGTCTGGTTAGTTTCCACTGTTCAGAGAAATGCATCAAAAAATAGTGTTATGTATTTTGCCAGTATAGCAGAGTAGCAGTTGCACAGTGGCTACCTTATGGGAATTTGAGGTCTGCAAGAAAATTCTGCCTTCAGGTCAGTTCTATTAAGAGCAATGAAAAAGAGCAATGCAAAGGAGAAATACAGTTTGTAAGTTACTGGTATTTTCACAAAGTCTGAACCAGATAACCCACTGAACAAATCTGTCACAAAGTATTATTTCCCCAAACTAACCCTGCTTCTTGAAAGAAAAAAAAAAAGTAATTTTTGAAAAACAAGAAAAAACATATAAAGAAGTTTTCTTCAGGCAAGTTCTAAATTGACTCTTTCCAGTTTGCTTATTTTTGAAGAACAACTGCATTAGAATTTTTTTTTGTTTAAATATTTTTAGTATATCTATTCAAAGCATTTATTTCTTAAAGCTACAGCCAAATTCCAATTTGATTCTTAAATCAGAACCACCCAATTTTCAGCAGCAAAATGGGGGCTATTATTGGTTTTCAAGTCTATGACCAAGATAGAAAATTCTGGTCACACTGAACTGTGACATCATATCATAGGACAGTCGATTATGATGTCACAGGAGAATTACTACTCTAGACAGGAGTATGGAAAAGGAAGGTGAGCTCTTCAGGCATTTGTTTTTATGCAAATGCCTTTAGAAAACCATGATATTTAAGCATAATTGTCTTTAAATAGAATATTTCTTTCAAAGTTTTCCAAGAGGTGCAGTGAATATTAATGGATAACACTAACTATAATTGAGCCACTTATTCAGATTGCAGCTGTGGAAAATGGATTGAAAATAATAAAATGAACAAATCATGAGCACAGTTCATGAAAAAAATGGTTCAAATTATTATACATCAAATTTACAATTAAAGCTATAACTAGTACAGTATAAATGGTTACTTCTCATATGCATATTTCAGGCACTTGATTAATATGCAGACATAGATGAGAGGCAGAAGAAAGATGGGAAGACCCTCATTTGACTAATGGAAATACATCCGAGCTACTGTGTAGGATTTGTTGCACACTTCCTTAGCTGAGCTGTCTTTCTTCCCATTTATTGTCTTTGGTTGCAAGAGAAATGTAGAAGTAGAAAGTTAAAAGAAACCTTTGTTGAAATGACAGAGTTACAGAAATGTATCTACCTACAGAATAATCCAGCAATAATCATGCCACTGCTTAGATGACTTGGGGGGGTGGGGGCTGGGGAGGAGAGGGAGAAGCTAATTAAGACTGACAACAGCCTACATGATTCTCAACACTGGTACAAAACCACCACGTTTCTTAACCAAGCAGTGCAGTTGCACTACTTTGGGACAGCTGCAAGACTCAGTGGTAATCACACACTTCTTCAAATATAGTTCTGTTCTCCAAGAAATAACTGGCAGATACACATAAGTATAGAGAGAGAAGCAACATTTAATTTTGGAGCAATGGATCTTTAGAGAAGAACTTTGAATTCTGCACTTGTTCTGTACTACTCAATGAAAGATGGTGTGTTTTTTTTTTTGTTGTTAAAGGATCTTGTACAATTATTCCCATCATCTACAGGAATAATTGTATAAGATTTAACAGTAAAAACCAAACCCCTCAAAAACATTAGAGTTGTTTGTCTTACAGTCAAGATGCCCTGCCTGTCACCTTGGCTTTTCCAGAGAAAATCATTGAATAAACCACACCTTCCAACTACTAAATACTAAACTCACTACTATTTTTATTTTTTTTATTTATTTAGCAAAATATGCTACAGTCATTTATGAAATGGAACTAAAAACACAGTTGCAAAATATATATGTTCTTTTGTATAACTTGTCATACTTGTTATATCAAAGAACACCTATCACAAAGTTCTAGTACCTTCTCTTCATCATATCTTCTATTACTTTCCCTAAATAATCACATCACCCCTTAAATATTGGAGCTTAATTGATAGTTTCACTAAAAAACACCGTTCAAGATTTTCATCAAGAAGCCTAGATGATCTCCCAGGGAATATTGATGTTTTAGATTCTAAAACTATTTATGACTATAATATTAATGTCAGTGATCTTAACGTTTCTTAGAAATCACCTTCTGCCTGACGTTTTATCACTGTATTTTCTTACAACACTAATACCAATATTCCATTGTTCTACTAGCACAAGTTTTGACACTGAGATGCATTAAGGCTAATTCAATTTCCCAGACAAACTGGATAGCCTGCTATTCTTACAGCTCTATTATAAAATGTTCAGTTATGCAGAGTTTAACTATAAAATTGGACTTGCAATTATATCTTGCTCAGGTTGAGCCATGTAAAGTAGCAGAGTGAAATCCATTATGTTGAAGTCAATAGCAAAACTACCATGACACACATACCTAGAATCTTTCGTTTGTACCCTTCCAACTCAGTTGCATTATTTTAACTGAAATTATGGAACCTCACAAAAATACACTAAGGCCTACAATATAATGCAATTAATGAAGTAAAGAGGAAACATCTTAACATGAAACTCAGAATTTTTCCAGGAAAGGGTTCAAAGAACACCTACAAGCACTGACCACTCATTATCCCATGAGAAAGAATAAAGAAAGAAAACAAACCAAACTCCTCCCAGATTATTGTTAACCAATGTCATTTTTTGGCAGTCTGATTCTTTACTAGTTGCAAATAGAAACTATATACCTGTCAGTCAAGTTCTTGTATCAGTGAAAATTTTAAATAAACAGAATCCACCGAAGTGTCTTTGTTCTCTTTCTTTCTTTCCATTCATGAATCTACATGTCAGAGGGCAGGAAAACAAAAAGAACCCTGCTTACTGAGCATTAAATCTATTTCCTACAGGGAGACTAAAATGACATCCAGAACATAGTTTACATGCATGTACATTATCTCTTCAGGACAGAAGTATGGCAGACTGTATGATTCTAAGACATTTCCCTGCCTTCAAGTATTCAGATGTACTTATCTCTCTGCCTTCAACATTTCATAGTAATTACAAGTTCCTTGTATCTTTGTCCTTAAAAACCTGGTAATACAGAATATTTATTCCAGTTCCATATTTGAGAATGAAGAGTCTTTAATGCATAGTGATACAGACAGAACATAAACAAGAAATATCAGATAAACCAGGTAAATTTTGTATAACACTTTGCATAGCCAGCATATTTCAAGAGCTTAAGAAGTAGGAGTAAAAAGCCGTTTGTATGACATGCACATTACCTCAGCCACCAGAACTTGTTCAGTAGGAAAGGTCTGGTTAGAACATGAATGAATCATCTCTAGTCTTCTAGAAGAACTGTCAGTTACAATACTGAAATATTGCACTGCTGCAAGTTTCACTCAAAACCCAGAAGTCATTTTCAGTGGTCTTGTCAAGCAAGTTGCACAATTGTCAGAATCCTCCGTAAAAACAATAATGTCTATAGGCTCAGAAATTGTCACATGTCTACAGATTCTTGAATTGCCCCTTCCTGTTTGAATGCATGTATTCTCATTTAAATGGGATAATCCTCCAAGGCAGGGACTGTTTCTTTGTCCTGTTCCAACAGGACCCCCGTATGATGACCCCATTGTACAGGATGCTACATATTATAATAATCCAGTTGGTAAACAAAAAGTGTACCAAAGTCATTTTCAGAGGCAAAGCTCAGAAAGAAAAACAGGACTTGTGTGACCACATTTAGACCATTCAAACACAAGGAAAAAGGACTACCTTGTACTGACTCTGAGAAATCACTTGCATAATGCACAGGGAAAGTCAGTAGTTGCTGAATAACCTGCTGCATGAAAATGAGTTTTTGACAATTTTATGTCTTGGAATAACACTCCAAAGAAAAATTCAGCACCTGTAAACTGACTATCTGAAGATTACAGAGGAGAATATTCTTATTATAATTGAGAAAGGAATGTACTACATGTGCTTCATTTCAATACAAACGTTCAACTTCAGGTTGTTAATAAACATTAACAAATACTAAGGTGGCTAAAAGTTTACAATACAGTTCTTGTAGAACACTGCTAGGTGAAAAAAAGCAACTCAGCATTTTAGAAGTAACAAAAGTATGGCCCATTATTTTAAAACAACAACATGAAAACATTCTGCCTTTCCCCAGAGTTAATCACCTTAGAAATTATCATTTTTCTTATAATGCTAGCTCGGTGTACAAAATGGTTATTGAAATTCCATTAGAAAAGCACTCTGCCCAGCAGCAGGCATAGAGAAAAACAAAAACATCACAGAATATTAAGAAATGTCCTGTCCAGTTTCACTGAAAAAATAAGTGTGAGAGTTCTTGCTCTCAACATACAACAAACTGCTACAGATAAAACAATGTGATAGAAAAATTACAAGTAGTTTAATAATATCATTATTTATACATATCACAGTCAATCTACAGCAATTTAAAACTTCAGGAACAGAGCGTGATTTCTAACAGAAAAATACCTTCAGATAAATTTCTGACTGAATGTGTTAGCAATGTATTTCCTAAAGAAAGTATAGGACATCTGTGCCAGTTTCCTCAACCTATTTGTGGGATGTGTGTAAAGCTATTTGCACATACTGCTTATAATTGCTTTCAACTACTCTGAAAAAAATATGAATATTGGAGTTGGAGCCTCCTGGGGTATCTGAAGAAACGGCTTTTAAGGAAAGGCTGATAAGAAGAGAGGTGTTAACATTTTGACTGTTATTTCACATTTGGAGGTAGAAATTTGGTAGCAGGTTCAGAGGCTATACTTAATTTGAATAAGGAGCCAAGTATTGTGAGAGGATAAATTGTTCAGTAGGTAGAAAAGAAGATTGTAAGCTTTGAGCTTTCAGAGTCAATGTGCCACAATAATTTATAAGAGGCAATTCCACTTTTCATAGGCCTACTACAGTGAGTCCCAAAATAAAGCTTTTTCATCCACTCAGTAGCAAGATAAAACAAACAAAACTATTAAGCAGCTGAGACTGCCTATTCCATGCAGTAAGTTTCAAATTCTGACACAGTACTCTAAAGAGCTCTGGAAATATATGAAGCCATTTTTAGTCAGAAAATGAAAGTTCTTTTGAATGTTTCTGATATAACTGTGTTTCATAATAAAATATAACTTCAGGCAGAAGCATAGATTAAATCTGCCTTTTTCACTTTGAAGAGGTCAGACTATTCCCACTGTCCTAGGCACTTGCCTAGATTTCACGGTATGAGCCCCACTTGCTCATACACTGGACGTCATCTCCAGAGATTACCAAATCTCTTCAATCAGCAAAAGAGCACTAGAACAATATTAATGCTACTTTCACTAGAAATACTTTCTCCAATGTACCTCAAGATATACTGCATACCACTTTTAAGGGCATCTAACTTTTGGAAGCATAAAGAGCCTAATTAAAGCAAAAGGCACACCCAGTACATCCACTGGTGAAAAATATAACAAAAAAGGGCACAAGGCTTTTAATCATGGGAACACAACGTCTTGAGTATGAGGAAAAACTTCCTACTCCATTCCAAAAAAAACTCTTCTGTTTTGACAAATGACTGTCAATAAGAGTTAGTGCCCAAAGGAAACAGATATTCCAGAGTGGCTTCAAAGGTATAAGCTGTAAGGTCTCTAAGTGGTAACTGAGGAAAGGTTGATCTCTTGTTCTGCTGATGTTCATGAGAAATAGATATGTCATCCTACAGGCCTCCATATACTTACTTGCACCTGACCTTCCTGGCTTAAAACAACCAGATTTTTTAAATTAAGTCATAAGTGCAAGAATAGAGTTTACAGATTACAGTATACAGCTGCCCATCGGTTGTTAAACTGCCACACATAATACTTCAAATGTCCATCAACAGTATAAAGCTATGGGTAGCACAGAACATCTGCATATGACATTAACACTCAGGGCCTACAAAATTACACTTGTGTGCTATTTTATGCCCTGCTGTGTGAAAGTATTTGAGAGCAGGAGATGCAGTGATTAAAATAAAACCAGAGAAACTTTAAGTAAACAGAACTTGTTTAAATTTGTCCTCATAAGACTTGTCCAGTATAAGTAGTATAAAACACATGTTTTTTTTGTGAGTTATCATGTAATGAAGCTATCTGATGATACTCAAGGTAGTCTTCCTTAGGACTCTGATTTATGGATCTACTAAAGGCTCACGCAAATTAAATTGTTCCAGCCTCTTCTGGGGAAAAAAAGAAACTGTTCCAGAAAAAGACACTGTTTTGGTGATGCTCTAGATGAGTCCTATAGAAAGGCCTTACAACTGTACAAGCCTGTCACAGCAGAGGGTCATCCTCCAGCTCCTACCCTGTCATGTGACTAGGCGTATTGCAAAGGCAGTACACAAGCCACTCTGCGTATATGCAGCAGAACCCAGTGATTCCTCAAACATACTATAGTTTCCCAATGAAATGCACAAAAGCAATGTGTTGATTCCCTTCTCTTTTTCTGCTAGACCTGTGGTGTTCACCTGACACCTCCAAGCACATCTAAGTGAGCTTGAGCCACCCGTCCCTGAACAACATCGCTTGAGCAAACAAGCACCTGAGTGCTGCCAACCTACGAAGTTGTTGTTCTACAGCTTTGTACTGTTACTGCCTAGGTCTTGCCAACTGAATATTTCTGAATATTTAACAATAAACACAGTGCTTCTCAGATTTTTTTTTTTTTTTTTTTTATAAAAAGAGTGTGACTCCCGTTAGAAGGCCTGTCATCCACATTCCTTTAGGATGGATGAAAATCATCTGTAACTACTAGATGCAACTGCAGACATTCATCTCCGTTCTCGTCAGGAACTGAGTTGCTCCCACTAATTAGAGGTCTGTTCAGCATCCTTCCAGTTCAATTTATGCATGGAAGATAGCAAGCTGCTGTTGCTAACACCACTTTTTCCTAATACTTGCAAGCTCTGGGGGGAGAGGCAATCACAAAGTGGATAAATGCAGTTTTAGAAATTCAAGCTAGGTCATTTTCAGGGAAGCTCTTTTTTATTTTTCTTAAGTCCACTTCACCTTCAAAGCAAAGGAGAATTTGAATAATCTTGCCCATCACAAAAGTTCACGATAATAAAAAAATAAAAGAACATGCTCCCCCACTAATTAATAGAGAAACGTTGAATACTGCCTATGAGAACAGATGGACTGTTGAAAAAAATCAAAGCATTCTACTGTGGAAGAGATCTAAAATATTCAGTAAAAAGAGTACAGAGTGCACATAAAAAGCGCATTTTATGGCAAAATAGAAATACTAGCTTCTCTTCTATTTCTTATGTTTTCAAGACAGTAAAACAGAAAATAAGTTTTATGCCATGTCATTTGGCAGTAGAATAGCTCTGATGTCATAGTTCTGAATTATTTTTAGTAAAAAAAAAAAAAAGGAAGTGGTTGATTAAAGTAAAATAAGTTCTTAAAGAAAAAAAGGAAACATTGGCCTTTATCTTGATTGTTTTTTTATGGAAACTGTTCTGGTTTGACCTTGGTTCTTTATTAACTGGTGTGAACTGTGAGGTAGCATAAACTGAAATCCTACAGGCCAGTGTTATGAGCCTTTCCAACTGACCAGGGCTCTGCAGTTTCAGATGTCAGCAAGTAACTTTTCATGTACTTCTACATCACTTCAGAATTCTAAAGTATTATTTCACATTACTACACATTAAGAGCTTTTAAATAAGTTTTTTTTTGAGAGCAGAGACTTCCCTTTCTTCTATCCTTTCCGTCTGAATCAAAAGAACTTAAACTAAATATAGAAAGAAAATGTTGAAATTTATGGTGACCACAATAAACTTAATTCATACAGTCTTACGACATAAAAACTATTTTGTTCTTAAATTTAGTCTCGATTCTGAAAGCAGACTGCATAATATTAACAAAATACTTTAAATATGTTAGTAGTTACCAAACAACTTGATAAGTTTAACTCTGATAGAGTCACTGTTCTTTTTCAAGGAAGAAAACCTTTTCACATAATTCTAAAGGCAAACAGAAGAATGGTAACTGCAATGAGAGTTGCTAGCAGAATACTGCTCTTCGTTTCTCAGCAGTCCACTCAAATTCAGCACAACATAATAGCTACAAAAAGTCATTGTCATTTGTTCAGTGATCATTTAATATCTTATCTGGGATCAAATTGCTCTCAAAACAAAAACTTGTTATGATCCTAAGTCTCATCAATAACAGAAAATCCTGGTAAAATGAAAGTTTTATGTAAACTTAATGGCACACTGCTCCCTACCTGCCCATAAAAAAAAAAAAAATCGATATCTTTTAGCTATCCTTATCATTGCTCTACAGTTTTACCCTTGCTAGGTTAAAGCACATGTCAAAGACCTCTCTGGAATTACCCTGCTGCGAAAATATGCTATATATTTTCACTTTAAACATGAAGAAAATAAGTGTCTTCAAAATTATAGTGTTGAAATGTCTTTCAAAAATTCTGAGCTGTATCAACAAGACATTGTCTTCCTAGGTCTCCTAAACAAAAGACTTCTCCCACTGTAAATGTATTTTTCTAACAAAGTCATAATCGTGACTGGGGTTAAGGAATGCAGATTCGGGGTTATATTCTTCCTGTTTGAGAGACATTGAAGAAAACATCTATAAGCCTTTCTTGATTCTTAGCATAAAGACAATGGAGAAAACTAGCTTTTAAAAAACTATAACCTTAAAAATAAGCTCTTAACAATTCAGGAATCCTATTTCTTTGTCCCCGACCCTTTCAGCTCCCAGTCTTATATCTTCCTTTGGATTCTGTAAAAATCTCTTACAGGATGCAAAGTGAGATGATAGTTTCAGGTAATCATAAGTGTGCTATCATATCCCTAAAATCCTTGGAAAAAGAAGTCTTGCTTTAATATGACTTACTGAAATATTTAAGTAATTAGCCATCTGTGTAACTAAGTGATCTAACGAACAATTCAAAAGATTTCGGGGAAAAAAAACAAACAACCATTTGACTGTTTCAGTAACTTGCCTTTAAATATCTATCTGAACAGACTAATATGAAATAACACTGTCGGGAAGTATGAGCAATATATACTGTTGGCCCACTGTTGGTAAGCATTACAAATTCACATTCATCTGGAATGGTTTTCTTTTGTAGGGCCAGTTTTGTTTTTACTTTTGCTTTTAAAATTCTGATTACATAACACCCCATCCAATAATTCAGACACTGAATTTTATATTTGATTTATCAAGTTCTGCTCCTTATGTAAATGAAAGTGCTCAGATAGGAGGGTATAATTAACTGATCCAAATGGTTCATGTACAGGCATAGTAATGCACGGTAAGCATTTTAAGAAAAAATCTGCTTCTGAATTTTATTATTGGCCTTGATTTAGCACAAAGTTTCTGCTCAGCTAACAAACTTTATATCATTCATACAGACTGCACATTTCTGGAACTGTGTTTTTACTTGGTGTCAGCGCATATTTTCCTCTCTTGTGCAGCACACTTACATCACAGAAACTACAGATATATTTCAAAAAGAGAGTTTAGAAAGGAACAATCACATTTGCTAAGCTTCTGACTCTTAAAATGCTCATATAAGATCGTAAGAGAAACTAAACTTTTGACACATCCTAAGGAAATTGAATTCCTCCTCCTTCCCAATGCATACTTACCATCTTTATCAGTAAAATCCACAATAGATTCCTCCACCCCCCCCAAAAAATTAAGGACATTATCAAATTCTATTTTCTTTATAACCCAGAGATATGTTTACCTTTAAACTGAATTTACTCTGTATATGCATAATTGTCAACAAATTATAAATTGCTTAAAAAAGGTTTCAGATATTAGGGTCAACATTACATGTGACACTGAAAAAAGTATATTTATCTAGGGCAATTTAAAGTCAGTGATTTTAAAGCATTTTCAACAGAGTATGCTCAGCTAGCTTTTCCACACTTTTAAACAAATAAATGCACACATGAATAAAAAAATGCAATTAAAAATGCACAAATATATCCACACAATAAGTTAATGTGAATTTCTACTGACTTGAATCAAGTATGAGTAGTAGTCTCTTGTAAGGCAAAAGGCAATAAAATCAAAATAGTCAGGACTTGACTAACCGTCAATTGTTATTTAATTTTTACTTAAAAATCCCTGATGTCTTTGAGTCATGTGGGTTTTTTGTTTGTTTGTTTTTTAAATGTACAGTTCAGTACTCAATGCTCCAGTTGTTTGAACTTTTTCCAGCCCATCTATATGGGAGTAAATTTTTGTGCAGGTTCAAGGCTGTATTGTTCAGTATGGACACTCACACTACAATGTGTGTGCATAACGTAAGCAAAAATATTTTTGCATCTGTATTCCCATTAGTTTGTAAGCCCATGTTAACAATGACTTTGAAAAAAAAACACTAAGTGCTAATGCACTTCAAAATACATTTTAATAAAGACTAGACTTAGTGTTCCAGTCAAAAGAATTCTTCCACTGGTTAAACGAAAGGGGACTCTCTCTATACTTACTAAAACGCTTCATGAAAGAACTCATGAATCATTCAGTTCTGCCACTCTAATAATCCATCTGTAAGTCCTAAAACATTCAAATCTAAACCAAATATTGCCTGCCAATGAATGTTAGTTTGATAGAACCAACAGCATTAGTCATAGCAAGAAGTAGCAGACTAATTTGCTGGTCTTTGCAGAAAATTAAAAGCAAATCTATACCCACATTTCTCAAGCAAAACCATGACCCTTCCCCATTTGCCTAGTTTGACCCCCATCTCTCTCCCTCCACCCCACTCCAGGTGAAGGTATCTCTCCTATTTCAGTGGACTCAAGTGAGCTACAGTCTAGTACCAATTGCACATAAGAGGTGACCCTGTTTTATGCAGAAACAACTCAAGGAAGAATTTTAGGGGGGAAATAGTTCTTTCCTGCTGTGTATTGTACAGGAATGTAATTTGCTTGCAAGTCCTTGCAAGCAGCTAACTGCTTGTAACTATGGCTGCTATAAGGCCATGCATTTTCTCAGACATACCTGTGAATTCATCTGGAAATAAAGCAAACAGTCTAATTCTTTCCCAGCTACTTAAGAAACTAGAATAAGTTAGTTAACTTCTTAAAAATACATCAGGAGTTTAATGTTGTCTTAAAGCTTTGTTAGAACAGAATCTGTAACACAAGAGCAATTAAAAGCTACCAAAAAAAAACCCACACCAGGTCTTCTCAATGCAGCAGTTCTTTTCATATTTAGTGCTCCAAAAATGTACAGCTTGAATGAGTATTTGTTGAACCTCTCAGTTTTTAATAAATTTTAATAAACCTAACTTCTTTAAGTAGGCACCAAAGCAAAAAGTTCATTACAGCATTTGTAACCAATTTAAAAAACGCACTTGCACAAAACTTGAATGCAATTTACAGATATACAATTAATTGTTCCTACACACACACAATGAATCAACATTAAAATGAGACGGAATTCAATGCACCACGCAAACTGATATGCACAGAAAAAGTTGGACAATACTACAATAGTAGCATATTGTGCTGAAGCTAAACAAGGCAGGCATTATTTCCATTGAACTCTACAGAACCCCAGTGACATTTGTGAAGTGACTGGGGAAAGAGTACAGATTAGCATAAAAATTCTGAGTCTACTGGAGAAAAGCGGCTTTATGGAAAACTGCAGAACCGAAGTATAAATACAGAAATGATTATCCAGAGCAATGGATAATGGATCCTACACAGTGCAATACAATGAATATCTTCCTACCCTGAAATGTTGTGCGAACGGCATACTCATGGAGCAAGTGAACCACTATACAAGGAACTGAATTTAAGTTAGGTTTTTTTTAGTTGTTTCTGTTGGGGTTTTAGTTTTGTTTTTAGAAAAAAATAATTTTATTAATGAAAAAATGAGTACAGTTTGTCCAATATGCAATTTATTTTCTAAGCAATATCCATAGCTGTGTATTACTCACTGTGCTGCAACATCATTCAGATACCAGTAAGAAGTTCTCACTTCTCTATCTGATACAGATATTCTAAAAAGTCTAGAAAATCGAACCTCAGCAATCAACATCCTAATATCGTAACTACCAAGCAACTGCATGCTTGGAAGTGGGAAGGCAAGAGGAAGGTTTGACAGATTTCCAGTTCATCCTTACCAAATACATGAACACTTAGAAACGACAACATTCACATAAAAAAAAAAACAAACAAACCTTCTTCCCAGTTCTATCATCAACACCTAATAACTGTAGACATGACAACAGAAGTACATCCTGAGTCTGGCAATGGATATGTATGCATTACTGTTCTGGAAATCTATGCTTCCAGAGAAGGAATGAACACCGCTTGAGAGACCATGTATGCGGTCAACTGAAAGATTCCTTAAACATGAATCAGTATCACAACCAGATGTCTTAATTTGATTAACAAGAAGATTTCATAACAATTGAATAAAGAAGGTAGCACTTAAAAAGACAGAATAAATAAATGAAGTGTAGACGATGCAGGGAAAAGATGCTCTGTCCATAGAATGCATACAGACATCTCTATCCTGCCTTTGTAGGTGGGTTTTTTGTTTGTTTTTGTTTGTTTTTGTTCGTTTTTTGTTTGTTTTTTTTTGTACTGCAGCAGAAAAACTACAAGTGCTTGAACAAAAACAACCACCCCAATCTACCATATAGATAACCTTCACAGAGGTCACAGAATCATTTAGGTTGGAAAAGACCTCCAAGATATAGCATACCAATAAGGCTTCCTTCCATTCTATGAAGCAAGGTGATTTTACAATTTTCTATAATTTAAACATAAACAAAGAAACATCTGTCGGCATTGTGCTTAATTCTACTTCTACAAACTAGGCAAGAAAACAAATAATAAAACAAAAAAACTTAAAAAAAATAATAAAATCTTCATGAAACAGCGAACCCAATATAGTTGGGTGGTTGCTGGGATGAATACTTAAGGTAAACGAACCATTTAAAAAAAAGGACAAAGAATTAAGGTGGTAACACTGGAATCAACATAATGGAGGTTGTTGCCTGCATAAAATCTCCATGGTTATCACTGGCTGAAAGGAGACAGGAAGTATATTGTAGTCGAAGCTGACACTTGGAAGCCAGTAAAAGCAACAAATAAAAATCTGTCAGTTAGAAACTTAAGTTATTTGTTAAAAGTCCAGGCATGGAATTAGGAAAAGTGAGGAAGAAGAAAATACATTAACTATAAAAAGAACTGCTAGAGAAAATAATTGTTAATAGGATTAGACAAATAAATTAAGCAGTACCAAATCAGTCGACTAAAATCAAGATTTCCTTACCGGTATTTTACTCTCTCTCTACATCTGTACAACATCCAACACAAATCAGTTTCGTGGTCCTCCTCCTACACAGAGCCTGAGCAAGACTGGATTGCTTGATCCCTCAGGTTTGGAAGTATATGAACCCATATGCACGTAATACGTAGCAGATATAAATGTACATACCAGTAGTGCCAGCAGGTTTGCATGTGCTAACTGAGCTCAGTTCCCTCCTCTTTAGCAACTACACGGTCTATATACACACAGCCTTGTAGCTTAACTGAAATAAAAGGAAAAGAAACTGCTTGGACAATTATTTTAGGGAAGGGAGAATAGACAGAATAGAGTATTGCATCAGTGGGCAAAAGTCAGAAACAAAGAGAAGGAAAGAGCCTGAGAGAGCTCCAGAAAAGGCAGCATGCAGCTGAGGAGGGACATGCAATAGAATACATGTCCCAAAAGAACACGCTGTCACCAATCCTTCATCCCCTGTCCATTCTGTTTGTGGCCAACACTGGCATTATGATGGGATTGGATGAATGCGGGATTGATTTTTCCAGCAAAAGAAATAAAAAGAAATTCAGTTTAGTTAAGATTTTTCATATTTCACTCAGCACTAAAGTAGTAGATTAAAGAAAACAAAACACTAATTTTAAATCAAACGTTTGAGTGAAGCATTAATACTAAATCATTCACTCCAGTCGCATATTTACAAAGAAGAGAGGCAAGATATGGAGCCTTTGCAAAGATGAAACTCCCACTGCATCCAAGTACTCCAAGATGCACTGTTTCTGACAATCTTTTGCACAAAATCTTGTGCAACCCTGAACAAAACACCTTCCATCTCTCCAGAATATTCATCGTGTTTTGTTTCTGCAAGATCCTCCTAAAATAGTTACTTTTATTCATTCTCATATTAAAACAAACACTTATGTTTTAAACTCTTTGAACTAAAAGGCACATTTTACTTTTACTGGATGATGGTTTTAAAAATTTAGAAATTAAACTATTTCTCTGCAAAAAGTTTTTAGACTACCATGCATCACAGCAGCATCAAAATACAGTTTTTTTTTCTTTTTCTTTTTTCGCTTCAGAAATACAGTCACAGGTATAGCTTCCCCAGGCCCTATATTTTCTGTCGACCTGCAGCTGTTGCACTGGCAACTGTCACATTGTTCCTGTATGTCATTTATGTGTCTGGTTTCAAATTGTACTTTAGTTCAATTTTGTTAAACCAGAAAAGCCAAGTTTCCAAAAATGAAATAATTATTTCAGTATATAGTTCTAGAGGCAATGAACACACAAACACAATGGATAATTCTATGGGGAGTTAAGTGCATGGTTTACTATTTTAGTTTCCTGGGTGAGTTTCACAACAACAAACAACTACTACTACTGAAATGGCAACAGGAATATAAATATGGAGGTTCAAGACAAAAATCACCTTCATATTTCATAAAACACTTTTGTCAATTACAACAATTTCAGTATGCAGTATGTCAGTTCTTGTATTTTCTATTTATATTTTCCCAGTTACTTTTAACAACAACAAAAAAAAGCAAGCAAGCTTAAATTAAAAAATAGCTTTCCTTTCAACTTTTTACTACATCACTTCATTACCTCGATACAATCTGACAATCCCAACAACTCATTGTAGCGGTAATAATCCTATGAATAACCAGTTTCCTTTCTACTTCAGCCAGTAACACCCCACTTTAGTAACTTGGAGACTACAATGTTACATATGCTACACCCGTTCCTTCAAGAAAAACAAAGTATTTCAAAAACTTATTCCTATTGTGCGCCTGAAGTCTGTTTCAAACTATATCAGAGGCAAAATGAGAGACACAAGATTACTTTGCTAAATTTAAAAGTATCCTAAATGCTGCCTGCCCTGGAGACCGAGTTAGCAGCAATGCATACAGCTGTCAAATAATCCACAGTCTTCCTCCTCCTTAAACAAACCTACCAACTGCCAAATGTAGTCTAATAATTAGCATATGTAAAGCAGAAGGGCTAGACTATGACATCATTTTATCTGCACCTTAGAAAATAGTTTTGAATTAAACCTGCAGCCTGCTCTGACCTTCAAAATTAAAAAAAAAAAGATTTTGCAAAAGGAGAACAAAACGGAAAAACAAAATATTATTTATAAAAGTGTATTCTAAATTTTGAACTGACCTGGAAGATATTTCTAAACACTCTCTTCTTAAAACAAACAGACAAACTACTTCAGAGAAAAAACAAAAACAATCAGAGTCAAAAATCAAAATCACATTCTTTTATCTGACTTCTAAACATGTTACAAGAACACCACTCATCACTAAGTCAGGAAAATTTAAGTAAATGTCTGTGAGCAGTGCTCTGGAGCCAACTGGAAAATAAAGAAAAGCAAAGTAGAAATAGACTGTCTATGTAACGTCAGTCACACAACCATAATTAGCTGTTATCATCATTAACAAAAATGACGATCACTTTTCTACGATCTCCAAGAGACAAAAGACAAAAGGAAGGATGTCATATATAGAAACAGCTCAACTCCTCCTTTCCTCTGAGGAGGCAGCTAGTACATATGCTTAACAAAAAGTACATTAATGGAAACATGTTCCTGTCCCTCTCAGAAATAACCACTTCAAAAAATGTTTAAAGTTTAGTTTATGTTTTTGAGAAAACTTTGTTGCTACAGTGGACTTTGATCCTCACCATTTGCTGGCATGTAGCCCTGCCCTTCCCAAAGCTGTCCAGAGTAGTTAAATTCATTGGCCTAAAAAACAACAAAGAAATCTGAAGAAAATTCAAGAAGGAAAACTTCCTTTTTTTCTTTTCCCCTCCTTCCTTCCTTCTTTTAAGTATGATTTCTTGCCATTCACATCACTTCCCCCATTTGTAATAAGTTCAAACAAACAAAAAAACGTATACAAGCTGACATTAGATGAAGTATAGGATTAGGGGAATTTTTGTATTACTCCTTCTCCCACTCACCCTGGCCAACACACATGACAGACTGCACAGTCCGTTTGTAAGGAGGAATTTGATGAGGCAGCAAGTCAAGTTAGTAGGCTAAATGACATGAGTGAGGGCAAGACAAATTAAAAACTGCAAGTCTAACAGGTAAGAACTAGGAAGTATTGTTCATAGCTAATCAATGACTTTTTAGAGGACTAACAAAGACAGTACTTGTGAGATTTCTATTTGTGAAACTAGATACTTCCTCACCTCCTCCTCTACCCTCCCTGACCCTCCACCCCAAGCTCTACAAATAGACATGGCTCAGAGTGTGCTGGGTTAATAAGCAGACCAGGTCAGCCTGCTTAAGAGATTATTTTAAGTTGTCTGCATTTTTTAGATAGCAAGTGGGTGTGACAGGCTACCTAAGAGAAGACCAAATATAACAAGAGGCCATCTGTATGGTATTATTGATATTTTAAAATGAAAATTTAAGACCAAGACTTACTGAAAACAAACACTCAGACACCCCATAGGCAGGGTAAAAACCTTACAGCATAGTCAGTTTCACAAGATCCAAACTGCTGATAGTTCTTTCAGACAATCCATTTTAACCCTGAAAAACACTTCCAAAATCTCATTAAATTTTTCCCCTTGAAAAAACATTGACCTGAGCCTCAAAAAATTATGTTATGTCTATTACCCTGCTACCTAAGCTCACTAATCCAGGAAAAAAATGACATGAGCATTATCCCTGCAAGTTGACCAAGAAAGAAAGAATTGAAAGTGACCTTGACTTAATCTTTTTAATTCGTGGGATGTGTCAATATGTTTTAGCTTTTTTTCTCCCTGAAAAACATAGTGTCTTCCCTTTCCCTAAAAAACTGTCTCAGAATCACACAGAATCACTGCATAGTTGAGGTTGGAAGGGACCTCTGGAGATTATCTAGGCCAACTCCCCTGCTCAAGGACAGTCAGCTACAGCAGATTACTCAGAGCCATATTTAGTCATGTTTTAAATATCTTCAAGGACGGAGAACCCACAACCTTTCCTGACAGCCTGTTCCAGTGCCTGACCACCTTCGTAGTATCAGTCTTATGCTCAGACGGAATTTCATGCATTTCAAATTCTATCCATTGCCTCTTGTCCTGTCACTGGACTCTACCAAGGAGAGTGTCTCTCCTCCTTTATTTGTCCCATCGGGTATTTATATACATTGACAGGAATACCCTCTGAGCCTTCTTTAGGCCAAACAGTCCAAGCTCTGTAGCCTCTCCTCACAGGAGAGGTTCTCCAGTCCCTTAATCATTTTCATGGCCCTGCACTGGATTTGTACTGAGGACCCAGGACTGAACACAGCATACCAGGTATGGCCTTACCTGTGCTGCGTAGAGGGGATCACCTTCCTCCAACTGCTGGCAATGCTTCTCCTAATGCAGCTCACCATACCATCAGCCTTCTTTGCAGCAAGGGCACGTTGCTGGCTCATTTTCAACTTGGTGTCCACTAGAAACTCCAGGTCTTTGTAAAGCTGCTTTCCAGATGGTTGGCCACCAGCACATACTGGTGTACAGGGTTATTTCTCCCCATGTGCAGGACTTTGCATTTCCCTTTGTTGAAATAAAGAGGTTCTTCTCTGCCCATTTCTGCAGTCTGTTGAGGCCCCTCTGAATGGTAGCACGACCATCTGGGGTATCAGACACTCCTCTCAGATCATCAGCAAACTTGCTGAGCATGCACTCAATCCCATCATCCAGATCACTAACTAAGATACTAAATCAGTATCAATCTGTAGCGTACACCACTAGTGACTGGCTTTTGGCTGGACTTTGTGCTGCTGATCTCAACCCTCTGAGCCTGGCAATTCAGCCAGTCTTTAGTCTTTCTCATGGTCTATTACCTAGCCCACACAGCTTGTCTAAGAGGATGTTACGGGAGACAACATGAAAAGCCTTGCTGAAGTCAAGGCAGACAACATGCACTGCTTTCCCCTCATCCACCTTGCCAGCCAGCTCATCACAGAAGGCTATGAGGTGAGCTAAGCATGATTTTCCTTTTTTAAAATCAGTGCTCACTACACCCAATCACCTTCTTGTACTTCAGGTATCTGGAAATGGCTTCCAGGATTACTTGCTCTATCATCATCACAGAAACTAAGGCAAGGATAACCAGCCTGTACTTCCCCAGATCCTTCCTGAAGATAGGAGTGACATTTGCTTTCTTCCAGTCCTCAGGAACCTCTCCAAATTGCCATGACCTTTTGAAGAGAATACAGAGTGCCCTCAGACCAATATCAGCCATCTACCGCAGCATCTGCGGCTACACCCCATCAAGCTCCATGGACTTCTTTATGATCAGTATAAGTGTTCCTTAACTTAATCCTCCTCTTTCAAAGACAAGTCTTCCTTGCTCCAGGCTTTCCCTCTGGTCCTCAGGGGTCTGGGATTCCTGAAGGCCAGTCTTACCAATGAAGACTGAGGTGATGAAGGTATTGCATATCTCAGCCTCCTCTGTGTCTTTTGTCACCAGATCCCCTGCCCCATTCATCAGCAGGTTCACAGTTTCCCTAGCCTTCCTTTCACTGCTTATGTACTTGCAGCAGTCTTTTTGTATTTGTTGTCCTTCACACCCCTCACCACTTTTGTAATTCCAGACAGACTTTGACTCTCCCTGAACCATTTTCAAATTATTGTATTTTCTTATTTCTCACACTTCCCATTCTGTTGTATGCTTTGTTTCTCCAATTTTCTCTAAGTATCTCCTTCACAAACACATAACTTTTTCTAGCCTACCCATTCATCCCGCACAGCTCTGGTACCAACCAAAAACAAGCTCATAGGATATGTTTCTGACTTATTATTCAGTTGATCTTCAGAAGTATTTGCATTCATTCTTCATTATTTCAAATATTTCATTAGATATCTTTTTCTGCATGAGCCAGAAACAAAGGACTTCAATTAAGACAATTTGTTGTAATCTTTCACTTTGTATGAAAGAACAATATATAATTCATTTTACTGAAATAAATTAGAATATATAAAGAGATCAAGATGGGGCACATCCTTCCCCCCGCCCCTTTTCCAAGAACATTCTTTCAATTCTTTGTATTTGGTTACTAGGGTGTTTGTTGTTTCTTCTTAGATTTATTCAGTGTGCATCAGTCTATTGCTCAGAGAAAATACGTGCTGCAGTTGCAAGATTTTCTTCTTTCCTTTCCCTTTTAAGACTTACCACTCTCCAGCTCTTGATCCTAGAGCTTCTTTCCTTATACCCAGCCTGCCAATACTCCCTCTTTATTCCCCATATCCTCTCCAAAACAGCCAGCACAAAACACAAATTAAAACAGGAGAGCTTATTATTAACTTGCACATTAATCCGGCCTGAGTTAACTTTGGTGAATCTCACTAATAATGATTGCCTTAATAGTAAGAAACATTAGCTGACCACTTATCTCTTTATTGTTTAGAGTATCACAGAATCACAGAAGGGTTGACATTGAAACAGACTTCTGGAGGCCATCTGGTCCAACTCCCCTGCTCAAGCAGGGACACCTACAGCAAGTTACCTTATACTGCTTATATGAAAAGCTACAACTATGATTTTCAGAGATATGTTTCATACTGCTGTAAATATAGCAGAGCTTCATCAGGCACAGTAACACAAGAGTGTGGTGATCTTATTTCATAGTACAGAATAGACCATTTATTGAAAAATAGAGTCTTAGGTGAGAAGGTGAAAGAAACCATTAGGTTAACCTGAGCAAAAGAAGCCACTTAAAGAAGATAAATTGTAACATGCATCTATTGAGCATCTAGCTACTGTAACTGCTGTAAAGCACAGATGGCAGAGTGGCTCAGGTGACTGGACAGGAAGTTCAATCTTGCTTCTTGCGTCAAAGCATAAGCCAGCCATGCCAAAACACTGGCAAGGAAGGTCAATTACTCAAATTCTTCTAAATCCATGATTCTTTGAACAGATTGATAAACCTGTATTGAATCCAAAAGCAATTATCTTGCTTCATACAAATCTCTAAGAGCATAGTAAGTTATACAAAAAAAAAAATCAATTCTTTCAGAAGACTTTCTCCTGGAAACAGTATGTAGCTGGAAATGAAAACTAAAAGTTTTGTTGCTGGAATTATCAACATGATACAGACAGGAAACTATTATACTAGAAAAAAGCACAAACTATAATACTTTACTTGCAATTATAAAGCATAAAGCAGAAATTATCTTCAAGCCTGCATTTGGAACACCTGGAATATTCTGGAAGGACAGTCCTGTCCTCTATCTTCAACAGGGATGGATATTTCATAGGCAGCTGTTAGAGATTTTGTACTTTCTGCTCTGTCTTCCATGTTTGGCTGGCCTCCCTAGTAAGATATCCAGTCTATGCAGAAAATGTCTGCCATGGGCACTGCGTGAGTATACCTTGCTCAGTCAGAAAGAAAATTGTTGCTTGACATTAGATGCAGCCTACTTGGCCAGCTGGCTACCAAACGTGGGCATTTGATGCTCAAACACCAGCTTTTATGAGCTTAGTTTGCCTCCTAGGCAAACATAGCTTAGTGTTGAACTTACAAACAATAAAACATTTTGGGATATCTCCATCTAAAAAAAAAAAAAAAAAAAAAAAAAAAAAAAAAAAAAAAAAAAAGTTGCTTCTATTTTTATTTTCCTCCCCCAAAATAGGAATATTTTAGAAAGAAACATGCAAAGTAAGTTTTTGCCAGAAAACAGAAGTTTCTGACCAGCTTCATTAATGACCTCTTCCGTTCTTGCCGTGTAACAGAACAGTAGTGGAACACTATATTTACTGTAGAAGTATGGTGCTTGAAAAGACTGGAAACAAAGAGACTAGAATGAATGCAGTATTGCATTAACTTATTGCAGTAACTTATTTAATATAATTTATTTATAATCATATACAAGTTTTCTTATATAAAATGAACCTACTCCTACAAAACCCAGCATTTCAATTATGCCAGTTATGAGGAAAAAGCTAAAATAGACTGGTTTCTCAGAACATTTACTTATTTTCCAAAGTCTAAAGGTATACAATTCTTTTCTCTTTGTGCTTTGTGTAAAAGAGATATGATAATAGAAAAAAGTGACTAATACTACAGAAATTATAGGTTATCTTAACAAGCAGATTCATTACCTAAAGCTTCTCCGTTTCTGCTTTTAACCCAATTTGATTTCATGTTGATCATATCCTAGTATATTACTTACCTAGAAAGAAGGGAGGTAGAAGGGATTCTATTGACTCTACTCCCCACCTCCAGATCTGCCCATTACATGGAAAGAAGAAACACAACTTTTTCCTATAGTATCCATTGCAGGTTAACTTCAGTGCTAATATAGAAGTGGGAAAATTGTGAGAGCTTCTCTTACACTGAAGTTTTTGGCATGTTACTTTCTCCCACAGCAGCTGTAGAATTATGAAATCTTGAATTATATAAAAGTATAGCCTTAAATCTGTAAACATTTATTACCTCTAACCTTTAATTTTTGGTATACATCTTTGATACATGCTTGACCTTAGACTGCCCAGTAACTGAATGAGTCAGAAGACACATTGTCTGTCCTATTTTAATTCTTCTCCACAAAATAAATCTCCCACAACTACTTCTGCCTCCTTCTACTACTACTCTCATCTTGTAATATGAGAAACCCATTTTGCTATTTTCTACCTATATCACTGCATTTGTTTTAAGTTAATTTTCTTCACACAGTCTGTAAAAAGACTGAAAGGTTTTCATCTGGACCACAAGCAACTAAACATAATCCTGAAGCTCATATTGAACTCTCAAACAGTTATACACGACGTATTTTCCACTGTTTACCATTACTAATATGATGATATTCCATTCTCCAATAGTTACAGTACATATTTAAAGTGTCAGACAGTGGCCAGATTACTAGATATTTTTTTCAGCAAATATGTCTATGTGGCAGATTTCTCTAGGTTATAGTATTATTGGAGAACCCATGGGGTGAAAAAAAATGGCATGAACTTGATCAAGTCTTTCAACTTTGTATTGAAATACTTTCCAGATGCTCATATATCATTGAAAGTACACAATTTCATTAAAAGTCCCAAAAAGCAGTTTTTATTCAGAAATAAACACACACACATGCACACATACAGGTAGGTGTTCAGTCTCCAAAAAATTATTCATTTCTTTGCTGTGCTGCAGGGAGCATGTCTTCATTAGATGACAGTCTGACTGTATTGAGCCAACATGAAGTATTTCTAAGCCCTCTGAGTCATATGCTAGATCTATAAGCTCTCCAGCTGGACTAGATCAAGGAGCTTACAGAATTAGGAGCTATAGGAAAATGAGTGCACCTCTTAATTCCTGTTATAGAAAATATCAAGATGTCAATTTTTGGCAACTGTAGGCTCAGGACTTTCTACAAGCAGCCTAATTGGCCCTCACAAAGACACTAGCATAACATGCTGGAAGAGTATTACATTGCTGGTCGTATCAGCTCTTTTCCAGAGGAAGACCAAGCTAAGAATTTTCAAATGACCAAAATAAAATTTTAATTTTGGCTTATCCAATACATTAAGGAATGCAGTCATCCTTTTGTATAATAACAGCCGTATAATAAGCGTTGCCTCAAAGTGATTGTAGCATATGCTTCAATATTAATGAGAGGCAATCTGCCAAGTTACACACTTCAAAAAAAAAAAAAAAAAAGACTGAACTTCACTTGTAGGCTGAGCTATATGAACAATTCTCTTCAGGATATCTAGCAGCATCTTAAGAAAACCATAACAAATTCCGTTTTTGAGATGGCAAGCATCAAGACAGACAGAAGCACAGCTGCCAGTTTACTTAAAAGGTAGTGTAATATTACAAATATACTAAGAAGACATTTGTCACTGGTTAAAAATTTTGCTTACCTTTGGTTAGAAAGATTCCCAAAAGATGCAGACTTGAGTCACTTTCTTTCTGATATTAGTAAATTGGAGATACCTGCAAGTCAAATGAGACAGGTTCGTGTTGGTTGTTTTTTAGGTGAATGTGACCACTTCAGCATAAGGAAAAACAATAACCTTAAACAAGCATTTGTATAAAGTAAGAATCTATAACATATATGGAAATACAGTAGCAAGAAAGACCTAATGGCTATAAAATTCAGCATAGTGCAATACATATCATATTTATGTGCTGAAACAGAATTTAAAGCTGTTATCTGTACAAGATCCTGGCAATAAATGCAAAAAAAAAAAAAAAAAAAAAAAAAACTTTGCTGGGGGGAGGTGTAATAAACAACTAGCTGCTGAACTATCAGACTGTTTCATTATGGCTCTGCTTCAAAGGTCATGATAAAGAGTCCACAGCTATTCCTAGAACTATATTTTATGAAGCAACTAGCTTCGTAATATTTTCAATTACAAGTCTGAGAAAAATATATGAAGTTTCATAAAATATTTTGAGGGAAGATAAAACTCTTCCCACAAAGTTTAGAAAACATTCTGCTAGAATCTGTGGAATGACTTCCAGCCAGCAAAGCACCTAGCACTTCAAACTTCACATTCTACAAGCAGAAAAAAAGAGTTGTTGAAACATTAACAAAGATGTCTAAACTCCAGAAAACTACCTCACACATACGTAAATATTATTACTGTGGAATGAAGTAAAATAAAATAATAAAGTACATATAAAATATTTTAGGTGTCTGTGATCTTCATACAGAGATACAGCACATAAACTACCACGTACCAATAAGGTTATCTGGTTTTGTAAGTTATCTGAGTTAACACAGTTTCAAAGGGAGTTTATTTTTATCATGATCTCAGATAGTAAAATCTGGCTTGAAAATACACAATGTTGCATTCATATTGAAAGAAAGGAAAACACACAGCAGGAAGAGATGTTATTTCCTCGACTAAATCACCACCACAGGGATAAAAATAATTCTAGTAAATATTTTACAGACTCGTGTATACAATGAAAAGGCACACAAAGCCTCAACATTCTAAGTGAACTGCAAATCTAGACCTTACAGAAACCACTAGTAGACAAACAAACAAACAAAAAAAATCTTTCTCAAAGAATTTTCAGATTGCCTATTTATGAGTGTAGAAAGTGGAATCCATTGATCTACAAAGTGAACTGGAAGTTAGAGAATTGTATAGTTCTTTCATGAGACAGCCAAATGGGAAAACTCTAGGCTTTGTCCACATATTAGTATCTTTTAATCCAAAGTTCATAAAAAGAACACTGCATCAGGAAAAAAAAGTAACAATTGAAAGGAAAAATAATTTAGTATATTTGAAAATAATTCATGGCTTCAGCAGCATTCTAAGTTTTCTTCGTAACATCTTGCCCTACATCCATGAAGATCTACAACTGAAAAATTACTTGAAACTTGAATTAACATAAGTTCCTTTAAACTCACATAAACCAACAAATTCCAAATCAGAAATCAGAAGAAACTATGTCTATTGTATTTAAATGTACTTTAAAACTTCTTTGTAGCGTTAGACTTCAAAAGACTCCTCTGTGTAAGGCAACTGTCATACATCTGGACATCTCCTATTTTACTATGCCCAGAGTACCAGCCAGGGTTACTTTTTTCTCCAGGAAGTAATACATGCATCTGTTTTGCTGTTCTGTTAGTCCTTTCTTCTTTTTCTAAGTGTTCTCTAGAACTGAAAACCAGGGAATTGTTGCTACAGGGAACGTCACTGAGGAAACCAACTTGGCCAATGACAAGGCAAAGATGATTTCATTTAAGAAGATATCTGAAATGCAAGTAGAAGTAATTCTTAAGAAGGCCAATCCTTATCATGACTCCCGTTTGGCAAAGGGTCAGACATTCAAAACTGTTGCCTGCCATATACTGCACACCTTTTTCAACTGTTAGAAATACACTGCTCTTGATCCAAAGTTCTTATAACCACAACTCTTAGGTGCAAAACAGAAGGATACGGAGAACAATCAGAATAGAGGATGGAATAACAAAGAGTGTAATGTTGAACATTAAATCACCATAAATTTTTCCTTCCTTCTCAACCTGATGTGAAAACATCCCCTCACTGAACCTTTGGTATTATTTATCTCCAATATTTTAGTATTTTCTCTTCCTATTTAACTCTCACGGGAAAAGTAGAAAGAGATAAGAGCATCAATACCAGACATCCAATTTTCTCCAAGCAAGTTTTCTTTAGAGACAAAACTTTTTGTGTAGAGAAAGAAGAAACTGACTGCCCAGAAAGAATGGCCCAGATGGACAGCATCTGAGTCAGAAAAACTGAGCTCCAAGTAGGCTTCTTAGTATTCCAAAACACTGTGTGGATGGTCACTGCAGGGATAAGCTCCACAGCAAGTTCAGGATGTCCACAATTACAACTTGCTGCACGTTTACTGTAGAGTCAATCTATATAGTAAGTCTGAAGTATCTTGGACATGCTTGGTATAGGAACCATATTTCTATGGTGATATCTGAAGGAAAATATGGGAACTTTAAGCAGGAGGTAGCAGTGAATCCCTGAAAGCCTACTAAATCTACCAGGAAAGTTTGATTCAAACTCCCATGCATACAATAAGAAGCTGGATTTATTACATTTGAAAGATGTATAAAGAAACCATTTCTTACATACTAAATACAAACCTAATGGTTTCCTTATTAAAGAATATTCAAAACAAGAATGTAATTGCATCTGAGATCCCACTGACTTTGAAAAATGAAGTTCAAAGTTTTAAGTAGTCCAGCAAAATGAATTCCACATAGCTCACAAAGACTTGCTGATGCCAAGTTGAATACTTGCTCTGTATTGTAGGATACTATTGGCATTTCTTTCTTCAAGACTCCAAACTTGACAGGAAACCTTATGCTTTCCTCTATACCTAGACAAAGTCTCATCTACGATTTCAGGAGCTCTTTTGGTAACACTCTGCACAGAATGAAGAAGAATTAAAATATACAAAGAAACAAACAAAACTTCTGGTCTAGAGGAACCCAAACAAATACAGGCAGCAAGGAAGGAATCATTCTATTTCTTCTATAAGGACAAAGGCAGGGTACGTGCTCCATTCATCAAGACGTGCCAAAAGGCAGACTACTCTGTTTCCATTTACACAGACACATACACCAGTCTTTTTTGCCAAGTGAGACTGGGATACCCAGACATCAGGATTTCTGTGTGAGGAACTAGATCCACCAGGCAGAGAAAAGATTCTTTTCTCTAACATGGAATGCTGCTTGCTCAGGTATTTTGCATATAAGTATACATTTTGAAACCAAAAGTGGAGTTTTGTGTGTATTAAGCAAGCAGACCTTTTTTAGAACAAGAAACAAAACAAAAAAACCAACAAAGAAAAACACCTTTCTTCACTTCCATACTTACAATTGCCTTTTCTTGGCATTCAAGTATTAACCGCTTTTAATACATGGAGCAGAAGAAATGACAAAAATTGCTACAATGACTTTCCATTAACAAGTGTGACTACAGTGGAAGAACTACAGGTAAAATAGATATAGTTAATGACAAGTAATATTGTATGCATGTTATCTCTACCTCGCTCAGTCAGGCAAAGGTGTTGTCTATCCTATCAGTTTATATATACACCTGAGGTTTCAAGAAAGCCAGATTATTCTATTATACTTGGGCAGCATTTAAATACCCCAAATCCACAATTCTTACTAGTAATAAAGGCTCTTGTTGGTGCTAGACAAGACGAATGAAAACTAAATAATCAGTCACAAATTAGTTTCATAACATAGGCAAGAATAAGATATCCTGATGCACACCAGAATTATAGTTACTATATATCACAGGTCAAGCAGAACTTTGAGAACTTGCACTCTGTTTATGCGTACATTTGACTCTAATATAACATTTCTTCAGCAAAGATGACTGTACTTCAAAGACAGCCTGCTTTTTAAATAAAACCCACATTCCATAAGCTCTTAGCTTTTATTTTGAAGTGTAGCCTATATCAAGTTCTTAAAATGACCACAAGTTACACACAGGATTTGGGACCAAAGCAAAGTGTTCCATGTTCTAACTCCTGCTTTGATTTTGGCAACTAATGGGGGTATCTACAACTTCTCAGGATCAAGACTGAAGTGATTACATATATTTTGCTGCTTATTTCCCTGCTAAAAGCTAAACTTGATTTAACTCCATATAATGTCCAATATTCCCAACACAATAGGTTGATCTCTGCAAAGGCACTTTTCCTTCCTTTCATACAGAAAATATCCTGTAAACAGCTTATTTCCCAACTCTTTAAGTGACTGCTTTTGTTTACAGGAAGGAAAGGCAACAGAAATCTTGCCATGGAACAGTGAGAGCTGAAAAGCTCTGTTTCATTTCTCACTGTGCAGGTGTTTCACACATGAAATCTATTGTAATTTTTCATTTCAGAAAGAAAACCTGCTGCTTCTTTTTGAAGTACAGACCAAGGAATAGAAAACTAAAAAGTTAAGGAAGTAGCAGCATGCCTCACTGCAGAGCAAAACAAAAATATAAAATAAACAAGCCATAAGAAAGATCCACACATGCTTGCTTTTCTTAGCTCTGGGTAACGAGACAGAAAAGCAAGAGGCACTAAGATTTAGAAAGTGAAATGTAACAAAAGCATGGACTCCAGGAAACAACAAATATCCCTGATCAGGCATTCACTTGGTTTGTTTTTCATTCCAGCTCTCCTGAAACTCCACTCCATCTTTCCTTTTTCCATGCAGTTCCTGTTACAACACAATCAAAGTGTTTTTTCAAGATCTGAGAATGTACTACCTATACAAGCTAGTTAGTATCTTTGCTTTAAAATTTGTAAAAAGCATGGTTTGGGACACCACAACTCTTTTATATGTTGACTTGTGAACAAGGCTTTCCCTCTGAATCCATAACTTCTTCCCTGATTTCATGCTGCCCAAACAAACACATACAAATCAAGGTTCTGGCCATCTCTGACCGTAAAAAAAAAAAAAAAAAAAAAAAAAAACTCCCTTATTTAACAAGTTTTATTAATACAAATGCTGGTAGCGAAGTTAGAATGTGTATTTAGAACTCAAGCTGGAATTCCCCATTCAGAGATTTTTTTTTTTCTTGGACACTGTATCCGGAACCAAAAGTAAGCAAGTACCAAAGTAAGTCAAGAGCACAAGGAAAAATAATTCCTGTTGGTTCAAGACATCCGGTACCTCTTTTTGTACGTGTTTGGAGTTTCAAAATACCAACACCTATCATAGTAAGAATTACATTCTTACTCTAAGATCAGTAATTCTCAATTGCCCATCAATGTGTGGAAAATGCACTTCTAAAAATAGTCAAGTAGATGATGGCACTGATAATATAGTAGTTCACCACTCGGTTTCAAAAGAAATTTTGGGAGTTAATACTGTCACAAACTTAAATTGGCCTCTACACAAGGGATACCTTATTTGATCCCGGCTGGCATACGCTCACCAGCCACAGGTCCATTTGGAGATATTTCGCCACCATGGTAAACATTGCTCCTAGCTCTACGTCACGCAGCAGAGGTGCGATGCCCCCCCAGCGGATGCAGTGCCAAACCCGGGCACGCAGCTCAGTGCTGTACAGGGAACAACTCCATCACCAGAGAGCACAGTGCCCAAACGCCCATCTCGCAGCTCAAAGTGACACGAAGCCAGCTGTAAGGGCCGGGTGGGCCAAACACAATTTGAGGGTCATCAGAGGGATCACACTGTTTCAATCAAAACATTTTCCTTACAACATGCAATTACTTGGCATTTGTTAAAAACAGCTTTCCACATCAAGCTGAACTGTCATGCTATGTGATCAGTTACCTGGGGAAATAAATTACATCACTGCAGTCTGAATGCTTGAGGAAAGATTTGCTAATTAAGGGCAATTAATTACACAGTAGTACTTACTTGAAAAGCAATATCCATTCAGCTTCTGTCTGCTTAAGTCTCACTGACTGGTGAACAAACTGTTCAGGGAACCTGCTGAGCTACCTGTAATTTTGGATGATCCTTTCTCCGAGATGGAGAATAAAGGAGGAATGTAAATAGGTCCATCTTTAGGACATCAATATTTTCTTATATGCACTCAAATGCAACTCTGCCATTATCCTGAATATGAAAAATCAGCTATAGCCCTGCTCTGACTTGGAAGAGTTCCATTACATTTAGAAAATTACCTCTAGTAAAGAGTAGTCTTCATTATAAAAACAGAAAACATAAGCTAGAGATAGCTCTACCCTCTGAACTTCCTGTTCAACTGGAAAAAGGGTTGTGCATTGCACCAAAATGATTTTTGTCAGGAATGAACAGAACACCCCACATTGCCCATCATTTCACTAGACGTCTTCTTACCTATGCTAAATTGGCAATTAATGGGGAATGTATTTATAATAAAATGTAGTAAATGATAAAGGTTTAGCTCTATATTTTCAACATCACCTCACACGCTGCCATTCTTGTACATAATGTGTACACCTTCTTCATTCCCACCTTCTTTCTTTTTATTTTATGAAAATGTTCAGCTCCAGGCATTTTTTTCTCCCCTTTTCAACACCTCATTTTGACCACACAGCAAAAACATGTAATAATCAAGACCACAAAGAAAGCATGAAACCATATCAGTTCTGGCACTACAAAATATCACGCTTGGACCACAAGTTATAGAAAATACGGTATGTAATATAAAGTCGATAATGTAGCCACTTTCCGACCAATTCTGTCGCACCTAGTTTTGAATGTCTTGGCAACTTCTCTGTTCTCTGCCAGAAATAGCTTAGTACAAAGAAGAAAAAACACCCAAAAAACAAATGTGAGGAGTAAATGTTATTTCACACTTCATCACAGAAATGAGGTAAACCACTTAAATATGAATGTGTTGGTATAACCACAGCAAAGCTGAGTGCCACACCACACAATGAAAGAGACGGGGGCTGTTATCCTCCCTGTGCTTTTGATACCCACTAAACACAAAAAAAGGAGACAATATGCAAGTGTAAATGTTGAAAATTTTAATGATAAAGAGGAGTTACCAGCCTGAAACTGAACTTACTAAAGGCAGAAATCACTGACTGCATCCACAGTAAAGCAGATGGGAAGTTAGGAATAAGATGAGGTACTCCTGACAGTTTCCTATTAAAGATGAGATGAATGAAAGGAACTGACTTAGGGCAACTGCTTAAAAGCAGCAAAGATGCAAAAAAGATGCACAAGTTCTAAAACAAACGTGAAATAAACTCAACTAAATTAGTGTTGTGAATATTACACAGATAATAAAATGAAAAATGTTATGCTCTTCACATAGGACTGCTCAATACTTTGCCAGTAACTTTTGTCTGGGGTGAAAAACTTGCGGGTTTTTTTTTCTCTCACCTGTGGAATACAAGATTTTAAGTATTATGGAATAAAATGATTCCCTATCAGCTCCATTTTCTTCAAGAGTGAAAAGTAGGGTGGTTTTCAAATACTCTCAGTAGAGTGGATTTTTCTTTGTAGTGTTATTCTCTCTCAAACAAATTCGGTTTTAGGAATACCATTTGAGAATGCCTTACTGTGTGTACAATATGCCTTTTTAACAGTGTTATTTGCTTTTTCAAATGAAAATATGAGCCCCGGTCACTTTAGAATGTGATAATAAAAGACAGAACAAAGAACGAACAAAAACCTAAACTGGATGTAGATAAGTTTTTAAGATTTGCTACCACTGTTCTGGTGGCAGCACAACCATGTAAGAATGGAGCTGAAATGTTAACCCGTCCATCAGTGAGTGAGTGAATCTAAGTGTAAGTTTCGGAGTGTGGATCACAGAATCACGAAAGGGATGGCTGAAAGATTTCTGGAAGTCATGAAGTCCAACCCCCTGCTCAGAGCAGGGCTGTCATCAGCACTACAGAAGGTCAGGTATGGCTTAGTTTTGCTCAGTCTTGAAGACCTCCAAAGACGAAAAATCAACAGCTTCTCCAGGCAGCCTGTTCGTGGGCTATGTTGCCCTCCTAGTACCATCCTTCCTCCTGTCTAACTTGAGCCTACCAAAAGAGTTTCTGGCCATTGGCCCATCTGGTGCCACTGAGAAAAACCGGGCTGTACCATTTTTGTTACTGCCCTTCAAGTACCCGTGGGATGCTCTCAGGCCACCTACTAGCTGCTGCTTTGTCAGAAGAATCAAGCCTAGCTCCGCCAACCCCTCCTGGCAGGTCGTGTGCTCTTAGCACTGGGCCTCCTACCCTGGTTATTGGTGCTCCCCAGTTGCTCAGGATTCCCCCTTGAACTGTGGGGAACAAAACTAGATATTTAACACAAATCAAAACCTTTAATATACCATCCAGATCTCCTATGTTCTTCTCCACTGAAATATCTGGCTATTTAAAAAAAAAAACTTGTTTGCCAAATTTAGCAATTGATTTGATCATTTCTTCAGTCAACACAATAAGAACATCATGGTGCTTTTCATACACATTGCACTTACGCATTTGATTGAAAAGCCTATTCAGAGTTCTGTACAGTCCTCTTCCAGCCTTAATTCTATGATACAACACTGAAAAGACTGACAATGCCTACAATTGCATTGAAATGTCTCCTGTTTCCCTTTGAATCACAGAGACAAAAATAGCATAACTGGTCAAAGTCATTCCAAGAATATGAGTCTCAATTTACTACCGTTGCTTTTTATAGTCAACGCTCAATTACATGGTATAATACTAGAGTGGAATAAGCCAGATTAAACACACACACGATGTAAAACATAATAGAATTTATAAGGAAAACGTACCACAGAAAAAGAATTAATAATGATCCTGCTGAGGACTGCAGAGATCTGAAAGTGGTATCTGAGCTAATACACTGTAACATACTCTAACAAGAACACCATCCCTCTTTCAGGTTTGGATTGACTAACTTGGAATCAACCCAAAACTTTCAGCATCTGAAATAGCATTAATTCATATCCATGGATCTATTTGGTGACAGATTTTAGCTACATGGTGACTCCAATATCACTGAAGACAAAGAGAGCTTGTCATAGACAAAAATCACCATAATTTCACCCATTAAGTGAACTGGGAGAAATAACACCTTTTTTGGAAGTTGTAACGCTGGATGTTTTAGGATGTAGTAGTTATCTTACATAAAAAAAAGATAAGAAGCCCAAAGTGTAAACTTTATATAACAATTTTGCTTTGAATAAACATTTTTTTAGAGTTTGAAATGAGAAAATTGTTTTTTATATATTTTACATAACTATAAGTTAATTCTTCTTCAATTACTTTGATTAAAGAAACATTTTTACTACGTTTTAGATTCCCATAACTAAGGTCCAATATTTATATACTTACACTACAGTCTAGCATATATTGTTTGCCAGACAGCAAAACTATACACCACTCAGCATGTTTTAGTACAAAATGTTTTGATTTAACTGATTTTCTCACCACTGTATTTCACTCATCCAGTGTTTCTCTGAAAAGTTACTAAATAAATAATTGGTATCACCTGCTGGGGGGTTGTCTTTGTTTTGGCAGTTTTTTTGGCCATGTCTTCCTGATATAGCTGCAAAGACAGCTCATTCACAAGCTTTTTTAATAAGGGCAATGAAGAGGATTTGCATAGCTGTGAAATTTTCCATTATTTATCTTATAAAAATCAGTCTTTGTAGAACTGTGGAGAGAAAGCAGAGTAAGACAGTATCATTTCAATGTTGTGTTTTACAGAAACTGGATCTACATGATAAAACTCATCTCCAGGTGGAGGTTCACCTTTTCCGCTTATGACAATTGTGAACTAAACTGTCATTCCTCATCCCTTTTTTCTCTACTGAATGGCAAAACAGAAGAATAGTCAGTGACTTAACCTTTCAATTAAAACTTGGTTTCTGGTCAGGATTATCACATTTTGATTCCTTTTCTATTTATGCTTGCAAAATGTATTTTCTTTTTTATTTAAAAAACAGAATTTGAATTAAGTGGAATTTCCAATTTAAATCCTTAAACCCATTATTCTTGCAGATGAAGCTTTAAAAACTTACTTCAAACACAGCATAGTTTGCATGGTTCTGAACGAAAAACACGCAGTGTCTATTTCAGACGTGCCTAAACAAACCAACCTGACAATCAAACTAGAAGCACCCCGTAGGCACTACAGCACAAGAGGAAAGATGAGGAAAAGGAACAGATAATAGCCTACCTCCTGTAAAACCAAAATTACTAATACCAAAGTTTGTTTGCTGTACCAAAAAAAAAATGTGAAAGCAGTACTTGTCATGGACTTTTATAGACTACTGTCTGGGGAAAAGAAAAAAATACAACATCTAAATTACTGAATAATTAGCAAGGATGACAGTTTCACATCACCATGTGCCATATACAGTTATTTTTGTTCCATCTTCAGATAAGATATTCTCTGAGTTTGTGTATTTCAAGAGGCCATCTGCTGCTGAACTTAAATAAGTGTCCTTAATTGTGAAGCAGTCACCGCTATTGAGTATTTGTGAAACAGGAGTAATAGCCACCTATAAGATGCTTGAAAAAATAAAAATAAAAATAAAAATAAAAATAAATGTTAGCCAAGAGACAATCCACGTCCCATATTTTTGCACAGGATTTAGAACTCAACATGCATCACAGAAATAAAAACTTTAAAAGTTCGCAATTTCAACTTAAAACTCCAGTTAAAACTTAACAGATTTCAACAAGATTCAGCAATGAGCTAACCTACTTCTAAGTAAAACAACTGTAAACAGTTTTTAATCACATTTAAGAGCTTCAAAATAAGTGCAAATATAAAACTAAAAGAATACATTAGGATATGATGGTTCAATATATTTAAGTTTTCAGTGAAGAAAGATACAAATGACTGAATTTATAGAAAGAGAACTTACTCTCTCAATGTCTGCTTTCTAAGTCATAAGCTTGTATTCTCCCCTCCCCCCAAACATTTGTTCTAATAAATTTAAGATTCATGCTCTTAGTCTATACATGGGAGAGAATGCAAATTAAACTAATGAGTGCTGTTTACCTTAATTGTGACATAAAAGGACAGCAAGTTCCTTGCCATCCTGCTTTGCAAGGCTTTGCACCTTCCTCCATTCTGCTAGGTAGCACAGACTGAGCAGAGCTCAATAGCTTTGGCACCGCATCACGCTGCATCTTCTGCCCTAAAAGTCTGCTCATTCAGTCCACTGATCTTCAGTCTTGTGAACACAGCCTTTCAGACTTGTTAAAAACATTCATTAACTAAGAGGAATTTAACCTGACCTGAAACAAACTTTCAAGGTTGCCAAAATTCTAGAAACATACAGTCTGTATCTCAGCCACTGAATGAAAACTAAATCAAGACGAACCCTTTATTATAAAGTTCCAGTTGCTATTAGGAGGAAGGTTGGAATAAAATAGTAATCGATTTACAAGGCATTTTGAAACTGCGTGTACCACCACACAGTTTTAGCTCATCCATGCACTTGTATAACAATTTATATTCACTAAGGATGCTATCTGCAGTACATTCAGTTCCAAAATCTGCAATGGGATAGGAGAGTAATGGAAACTAGTGGTCAAGTGATCTACCGTTTACACCAGGTATAGATATCTAGCACCCAAAACCAAAACAATTTAAAAGTAAACATCAGCTGGCTTACAAGGTAACCCCAATTTTGTGACAGTGACATTCTGACCAAGTCTTCAGACTTAATGGGATGTTTAAAAAAAACAAAATAACACCACACATTTTTTTTTTTTGGTGAACTGATTCCACAGACCGAGGACAACCTGTCTCTTTCTGCTGAGTTGTAAAACCAAGATCAATGAAAGAACAAGAAACAAACAGTGACCCATTTAGATCCGAGAGCGTTTTGCTTTTACGTTTTTGTTTCTGTGGGTACAGGCAATGCAACAGTCGCTCACAGTTAGGTTTTCTCACACACCCACCCACATACACCCATCCACCCACACACCCATTGACTCACCTCTCCCCCCTCTGGCCAAGATTTCTCCCCTCCCCAGCCCAAGAGTGGTTTCTGTTGTGTTTTACTTCTTTCTAGTAGAAGGCTCTTCTCAAGAAATTCCTACCACATAGCAAGGATGTTAAGACTGACTTGCTAAGAAAACAGCACATCAAGACTGAGTGGTACTTAAAAAAAATCCTTGAGACAACGATACAATTGCAATATACATGTTATAGCTGCAAAGTGTGTAAAAGTAACCTAAATAACACCCAACCCTAAATTCCCCTTCAGATGAAGTTATTAGTATTTATCGTTTCAGGCATGATTATCAGCTAGAGGATTTCTAATCAACTCAGAGTTTTAAGAACAAATTAGATACAAAGATGGTTTTTACTGAAAACAAGTATTTGCAATTTGAGGTACTTTTCAGATGTATGGACTACAAGGAAAAAAGAACAGAAGAGATCACCTAATATATTTTGAAGTATGAGGAGGGCAGAACACTTCTGTCTGACAATTTTTTATTTGCCACAACAGGACAAAAAGAGTATCCAGAGTTAAGAGATACTTTCGAGACTGACAGCGAATCTACGAAACACAGTGCATTCAGGATTCTGACCTTGGCATTATGAAGGGACAAGTGACAGATAACCTCGCAGGCATCAGACTTGGTTTTAGGGAACCAGAAACCAGACTGGGACAGTGGGAGTAAGTCCATACCCAGGCTTTGTCTCTTTTGTACCAGAAGTGACAGGTGAGGAGAGCCTGCATCAGCTCTGTGGAGAGGTGACAGTTCTGTACAAAGACCGGCTCATTTTGCAGGGTTTTTGTTTTTCCTCACATATCAGTCCACTACAAAAGACAGAATTCAGTTTTCAGACAGATTTTTTCTGTTCTGTTAAGGCCATAAGGTTAGGCCAGTCAGACTAGTTACTTGCTTGTGAACTCCTATACAAATAGGCCATCATTTTGTCATAAACTGCTCCTGATAGAATAATGGAAAAGTAGTCAAAAAAAAAAGCAAACCCCAAACTTGTTTTGTATATCTTTCCATAATACAGTCTAAGTATGCAAAAGAAAATCATTCAAGTCTAACTAGCTCAAAAGGACAGAGCATTGTCCAAAAAAATTAGAAATAGTAAACACTATTGTCTATTCCCTCTATTGAAAGGATATCTATCATGGGAAAGAACACAAAAACAGTGAAAAAACATCTCACTCTGCCCTGAATTTTCTTACATTACATACTGCACTAGTCCCATACAAGACACTGCTGGAAAAGGATTTCACTAACTTGCCAGCAGTCAAGGGGCAACCTGTGCTTTTGGCTACTCAGGGGCTGAGAGCATGTCCTCGTGGCAGCAGTAAATGTGCGACCTTACAGGCAGGAGGAGGCAGGAAGCAAACGTGAGCGCACGCTTCCCATCCAGACGGGCTCCGTGAGCCGACACTCAGCGGTGGTTCACCAGGAGGCACGACACACACTGCCCCGCTGGGCACGGTGACACACCCAGGGTTTGCGTGAGCTGTGCCACTGTACTGCGTGCCCACACTTTTTAAAGAAGAAAAGTGATTTTGTTGTTCCACAAGTGGGTAATGGCAGTCAGTAGAGGGGTGTGGGAGACAGAATAGAGCACGGAGTGAAGGGCATAATGACTTTTATTGTAGAAGGAAAGACCATGTGGGAGGAGGAGAGTATTAGAGTAGAAATTATGTTATTAAAGTTTGAGAAAAAAATGCATTCCAAGCAGATTTTTTTTTTAATTTATTGCCAAAAAGGTTGAAGGCCATAAACATTTTATTAGAAGCTGAAGTTTTAGATTTCATAACAACTCATAACTGCACGGTTTTACTGTGGTCAGCTCAACTCTGAGAGGTTTTTATATTATTGCTATAAATCACCTGCGCTACCGGTAATTAGTTACAATTTTGTTTTAGCGTTTCTCCTCAACAGCCTCTCTCCAAAAGGCTCAGAACAATAGTTTCTATCAGTTTACTCGCAAGTAAGTAACTCCATTAGGATTTGAGCTGACTTTAAATTATTAGTTTCTTGTGGGGAGGGGAGAAGCAAACCAGAAGCCAGAACATTACGGCTAAATAAAACAATTTGAAAGCAAGATAAAGCATGTGTGTGCTGAAGTTCCTGCTCCAAAGAAGAGGTGAAGAAAAGAGTTTCCTGGGGAGTGAATGGAAGGCAGAGGTCTGGCTGACAGCTACTCCCTTAAGTCATCGATGCCTGAACAGGACACAGCTCAATCCCATACCTTCCACTCAAGTTTTCTCCACCTTTCCTCCTTTTCCACCATCTCAAACTCCCTGTACCTCCTCCAGCAGTCCATTAGCTAGGAAAAAAAAATCACTTGCATCTGAATATATATTTAGTATTACCAGAACAATTAATATTAGCAGCAGCTAGTGATAAGTCTCCCACCCTTACACCCCTCTGCTCTGCGCACATTAAAATATTGTGCGCATAAAGATATTGTCTACACAGCCCTCCCTTTAGTCATCTTCCTATTTGCGCTCTTTCGTTCAGTAGCATGAAGCAGGGAAGAAAATTATGACTTAAATTATTCTTCCTGTTCTTAAAAAAAATTATCCATGTTACTTCATACCGTAGGAATTTCAAAGTATTGTGGAAACGGTACTTTGACAATAGAATTTCCTCACACCGTATTAACTGTTTGATGTTTACTTTGTCTCCTCATTATTCACGCACAAAAAAAACCAAAACTTTTCACTATACTATCCTATCTTCTTTTTTTTCTCCAAATGGCTTCATGTACCCTGATCTCCAGAAGTGCAACAGTTCATACATACAGGCAGAAAAAAAAAAACAGCAACACAAAAAGATACTGTTGGAAGTAACAGCAATTAATGGCTAAAGCAAAATATGCTTTACGTGACAAATCAAGATTAATAACTTGCTAATAGTTTACAAGGTAGCTGGTACTGCACCAGAGATTGAGTATGCTATTTTTCCCCCTATATTCTTTAGTAATTTTCAGAAAAATACTGCAAAAAGAAAGCATCAGCCTCTGTAAGCAATGGTTTTAGATATCTCCAAAAACAACAGTTTAGAAGTATGAATATGACTCATAGCCCTATGCATTTCTCTCAGGGCACTGAAAGTATTTATTAAACGCAATATTCCAGATTCTGACATGAAAACGTGCCATGCCATACATCTTTTCTCTGCAGAGTAGAAAAGGGCTGTTTCATAAACTGCCAATATCCTACAAAATAGGGAAAATGCTCTTTACAACCACCAAGTGACAGAACTAGGAGACGAAATTTTTCTACGGAGCAATTCATATTTCTGAATGATGTTTTTATGTCACTGTTTCTACTGCTAAAGGTGACAAGAAGCATCATCTTGGACCACATTTCTGACAAACGTAACATCCTCATTTTTGCTGCACACATTTCACTCTACTTAAGGCCCTCAAAATGAAAGGGTAGATCTTATGCAATTTTACTCTACCAGCTGAAACAATCTGGTAGAATCATTACCTAGGGAAATGGCTAGAAAGAGCCTGGACTGAAAGGCAGCAGCAGAGATAGTAAGCCTCACTTACAAAGGTTGTGGAGGGAGGTGAAGTCTTCGGAGGAGTTCTATTCTTCTACCAAGAAAGCTAAGGAAGTTGGGGAGTTAGCTGTATTACAGAGCAATTCCAGCACTCAGTGTCCTGTAATTTACTTGCTGTTTGGACATAGCCAGCTGTTAGGATTTGCTTGGAAGCGATCATTTACGCTGCACCAATGACTTAATAGGGATCATAAATCAGCCAGTTGAAGTACAATGGAAATTGGAAACACAGATTTCATGGAAGTGCTGCAGTATAGACAATAGCTAAGAGAATCCATTGAAAAGATACGTGAAACATGTAATAATGTACATTCCTCATACAGTGCTCCAACTCCTGTCTCACATCAGTAACGTTACATTTTGATCTTTAGCAATGAAACAAAGTGGGGAAAAAAAAAAAAATACATACTGTGCAAAGTTCTGAATACCTTAAGACACATTTGGTACCTGATCAAGCACCGTAGTTCTTTTGCAAAGTTCCAATAAAGGAGATTAGGGGCAGGGGGGCAGGTGCAGGTAGAGAAGGACTCTTCTCAAACTTCTACAACAGAAGCTGAAAATGAATCACATGTAGCTTCCTGGCTATAAACTTGATCCCAAAGCAAAGGGAAGCTCAAAAGAAAACCCACTTGTCTGTTCTTAAAGTTATTATAAATGGCTGTGTTCTTATCACCAATGAAGTTCCATAAATCTTTTGGATATTCAGGTTATTGGCATAAAATTGCACAATGAGACCACCCCAGTAGTAATCCTTCCTCCAACCCAGGCAAACCCTGAAGGATAGCAGCCGTAACTTTGAAAGAGCAGCAATGACATAATATTACAGCTTGAAAAAGTAAAAGGTAGAAAACAATATTTGTTTATGAAGTGAAGTGATGAATTAGCAGTACTACCCTCCAAATCTTTAATCGTATTTTGGCACGTCTTACCAGCAAGTACCATTTAGAAGAGAAAACAAGATGACCGTTTCATCCACAGGTTTTATTTGTTTGTAAGTTGTCACGGGTTTGGCACGTTAAGAAAGTTTAAAATGCTCAAAAGCAACTATTTTATTTGACATTGCAATGACATCTTTGCTTTTACATAAAAGCTCTTCCTCCTCCGCTACATATATAGGGTTTGCTATACGAGAGTATTAGTCTGCAACGCTCATCAGCTCATTCAGAGCGGTGCCTTACAGCCGTGGAGTCAGGGCGGCACACACCAAACCCATAACACAGCACTGACCCACGTCCAGCTGCACCAAGGAGAAGGACGGGACAGGAGTTCTTTCCTCACCCCCGCAAAAGTTTCTGAGCACAAACTGAAAACTAGATCCTAATCACCTTATTATCCATGATCACATAACGATGGTGGTGGGCATGAAGTCATCATCATTTTCAGTCTGTCTTGAGTATTTGACTTTGATCCTCCTGGAGCATCAAACTAGTGGACTGACCACCACCAACGTTAAGTCTTCTGCTGCCAGTTTGCTCATTAGCGTTTGGGCAATGCAGTGCCATCCTACTCATGCCCCAAGAACAGAACACAAATTGACTTAAGACACTGAAAAATTGGCATGAAAGCCTCTCTTAGCAAAAGCTATATTTTGGAAAGGCTCAACTCTTTGGTTTCTCTGCCTGTATTTACATTTTTACTTTTTTCCAGTTGATATTTTTCTTCATCTAAGTAACAGATGAAAGAAGACAACAGGTTACAGACAACATAAGACTATTCTTTCCTGATGTGCTAGTAAGGAATGCTAGTAAAAACACACCTTTTCCAGAGCATCCACAAGGAGAGAAAATTGTCCCTTGTGTCTGGAGATGGAGCTATATCAGACAACAGTTTGTTTATCACAAATGCAAAGAAAAAAAGTTATGGGTGAAGACTAGTATAGCCAATAAAAGAAACCAAAGTAGTTTGTCACCAAAAGCTTATTCAGATATTAACAGGAACATTAACAGACTAGTATCTTCATCTCATTTTGTCACATCCCAGTCTGTATAGTAGCTGGGCAACCAGCCAGCCCAGAACTATACCTCCTGACTGTCTTTTAGGAGTTTGGCTTTATATTATTGGTGAAGCCACTACAAACAGCATTTTGATAGTAGTAACGAGATTTTTTTTTCCTTTCTCTTAAGGCTCTGTCCTTTCCCATTGTAGCAAACACAGAGATATAAAGAGCATCAGTTTAGGGATATATTACACAGGATTATTTACATTGCAACTTTCACTGTCTGGTCAGGCTAGTTTACAGAGAAGCTCATGATACTAGCAATGCTTGTTGAGAGCACAAAAGCTTGTAACTATGCAATTTTACAACCTTAGAACTACGCAATATGTATATAAAATTCTTATTTGAGCTTTGATGGGTTTATTTTGGTGTTTGTAACCAAAACACAGGTATGTGATCAGATATGCAAGTCAAAGTATTACAGCAAACAAAAGCTATAAAAATAAAACACTAAAAAACCAATTACAACATAGTAAATCTGTGATCTTTTTGTTAAGAATTTAAAAGACAGACATACTGCTTTCATGAGAAAAAAGTGAGGGTAGATGGGGGGAACCCAGGGGATACTTGTTTTCCCCACCTGACACCTCAAGCTGAATCTGAAAAACAGAAACACAAAACAAACAGAACAACTAAAGAGCAATGTAAGTGCTGCCGATGTCACGCTTTCAAGCCTCCAGTACAACAGTTCTCAGTCACATTTCCTTACAGGTGTATATTAAAGTGCCCTCCCTGGGGAACACCCGTAACTCAGATTGCTCAGCTCAGTTTTAGTGAGTGACCATAATGAAGACACTATTTTTAATAATTCTGTTCAAATCATAAGAAGTTAGAGAAAAAAAACGTTCTGAATACTCAGAAACAAGTATTTACTCTGTAAACTTCATTTCCTTTTTCTGTTTACTTTCTTCTCACAGATTTAGCTTAAGTTTCTGTAAAGCATCTCACCTTCAACCGTGTTGTTTTTAACTTCCATTTCTCAATAACTTGCATTGTATCACATTCAGAATTACAAATGCAGTTTATGCTAAGGTCAACATTTCATTTGAGTTAGTTTCGTTAGAAAGAAATACAGTTGACACTCTCCGAAACTATTCCATCGTGCAAACCAAGTTTTGGTAAGCGGGAAGATCAGGAGATTAGTTTCAAAAGCTTAGTCCAGCACTGAAAAAAAAATGCCAACGAACAGATATTTTAAACACGCTAATGAATGCAAATCATGAGTAACTGACTTAAAAATCAGAGTCAAAAGCCCTAAATGAAAAATAAAATTCACTGCTCCCTGTAATATAAAATCCTATGCAAGATTTTCAGCATAATTTACAGTTTTCCAGACATCCATAGTTTTGTTGACCCGTTTGAAATTATTTAGCTCAGGAAGTTTCCTAAAACAGTTACAAGAAGTAGCAATTCTCTGAATCTGTAACTTTAAAGGAAGGATCTAATTTATGAGCTGACCAGCTGCAGAACTTGGTTTGACATTAAGTTCTGAGGCAGTCTGCTTTGTCCTGTATGTTCCATCAGCAATTGTGTCAGCCTTGCTACACTCAAAATATTAGCTGGACTCCATGAAAGAGCACAGTTTGGAGAAAAGAAGCTCGCATTCTGCAGCTATGAAAATTCTAGGCAGACTGCCTAACTTTTCAGGAGAAACACACCTGGGGACTAAACCTAGCACAGTTCAGAAACTGAGCTGATCAAGTGGAAACCAACAGGCCAACTTCTGATTTTCCAGTTTCACAACATCACTTTACACCCCTTACCAAGTACCAGTTACCACGGTCCATATTCCAACATACATTAGCATGTGGGAAAGCAGAAACTGCAAAGTGAACAGGTGCTTTTAGAGCTTTCACGCTTTTTTAAAATTTATCTGTTTCCTCTTTTAAGCAAAGGTTTGAGAGTACACATCAGATGGAGACAGTTACTGATTCCGATATCAGCAGCTAGTAAAGTTCAGTAAAGGCCAAGCAAAATGATCTGTTTACAAAAGACATCATAAGAAATCAGGACTCAATACTGCCATTTCCCAAAAGTTCAACGCAAGATGATGTACAAGTACTGAGACCTATACAATACTGGATGCTACTCTGTATTGGAAAAACCTCATTTTTGCATTGTTAACCAAGGCCACTTGTTAGGACACTGCTTTACATTTAAGTTACTATTCTGCATCAAAATCGTAATAAGGCGGCAATAATTTGTAAAATATCTGTATTCATGTCAAAGCTGGAGGAATGTCTTAAATCAACAATAACTGGGCCAAATCAAACCTCTTCAAAGGCATAACAATTCCACATTGATTTCAGAAGGCTGATTTTCAGGGGTTACAACTATTGTTGAGCTGGGATAGCATGCCATCCTGCTACTACTGTATTTTAAGTCACTATACTGTCACCATTCGATATGTAAGCCATGCCTGATATCTTTAGCAACTTGACAAGAGCTGCTGCTTCAGCTGGGATCCTGCAAGCATCAAGGAGCACCTGGCTCAGGAGCTACAGCTCTACATAGCACCAAGATTCCCTAGATCAGTTCAATGAGATTAAAAAAAAGCTGTTGATACCACCTGGAACTAAGAAAACACCTGATACAGTACCATACTGAAAACAGAACAAGAGAAAATTGACACTTCTGAAAAAGAAGCTAGGACTAAAATAGTTCATTAGATGAAGCAAAAGATCAATCCTGAAGTCAGTCTTACCTGGTATTTTCAAGAACGACCTTAACACTAAGTGGAAGTTGCTAATGAAATCTGAATACAACACGGAATTGGAAACTACTCATACTGCAAAGGAACATCAAAATGTAACTGAGAAGAGCAAAGTAAGTTTTGAGGAACAATTTAATTCCCCTTCTATGCGCAAAGTCATTCAAGAACTAGAGGAGAACATTTTGATCAGTCTGGTAGCTCATCAGCAGAAAACACCAGAAAGAATAGCCATGACATTGCACTCAGCATGAACACACAACTGCACAATACCTCCAGTAGAGATAACACTTTAATGTCATTTTATTTGACACAGATAAGACCGTGCAGAATACTGCTTAAGTTCTTGTTAGCCATAACAAAATTGCGCAAACAGAACAAGTGCTGAGAAGGGCCTTGTTTTCCAGTCACCGCACCACCAAAGAGGAAGCTAAATGTTTGTTGTCTTTAAAGCCTAGTTAAAAGTTTGCCTAGTTTACCCTCAGAAAAGTGAGGTCTGACAGAGCGAGTTGTCTACAAGTATCAGCAAGAAAGGAGAAGTATGTAGGCTAAACAAGGATATTGGTAAAAATCAGACAAACAGGCTGCAATCTCGGCACGCGTTCCACACACAATTTAGCGGAAAATTCTAGTTCACAGTAAAGCAAGTCTCCAGAGCAGCCTTCCATTACATGGATGGGATGGGAGAAAGAAAAAGCAAGACAAAAATAAAAACAGCAGCCTAGCAGTGAATCAAAATTGACTGCAACTGATTTAATGAAAGACATCGGTCATGTAGTTGTTCACTAAAGCAACAGGACTAACAAGTACACAAATAGTTGAGTTCAGGGCAAAGGAGGTTTCAGGCTAGGATTGCTGAACTGTACCTATCATCAGCCTTAAAATTCAACAATCTTAAAATTCAACAACTCTGGAGATCCATCAGTTTTATAAAATTAAAGTTTCATCTCCTTTTCTTGAAAATATGACTCAGCAGGACATCAGGCTGAGCTTCTCCATATCCTTTGCAATACCGTGCAAAAGGTTGCCCCAAAAAAAGATTCCTTCCCACCTTTAGCAAGAAATCTTCAGAAGTGAATTTGTAACCCTCCCTGCCAACTGACAAGTGCTATCAGGGTTATTTCAACTTTAAGGAGTTTTACCCTAAAGAAAATTCCATCCATTCCCTTTCCTGTTTGTTACGCTTAACTCAGCATGCATTTACAATCTCTTTCATACTGAGGCTGAATGTTATACAAAATCCTGATTTATTAAACACTGAATAAAATGGCATATAAAAACCAAAACAGAGATCTGAAGGTCTGTTTCATGCTTTGGTAAGCATAGAAATATTTAGAAGTATCATTACTGTGAAGTTGGATGAGTAAGAACAGGAATCATCTCAATCTTCTGAGGTTCTGCTGGCTCTTGTTTATACTTAATGAAGATAAGAGGTAAGACTAAACATAAAAAGGTGCAAGCAGCAGCTGCTTTCAGAGCTGAACCACTTTATTTTGGATTTTTAAATAACATGATATCTCACACCATTTTTTTCCCAGTCATATGGATAACTCCAGCATAGATTATCAAAAGTTTCACAATAATAAAATTAGTAGTCAGAGGAAAAGAATACAAATGTAGTTTTGACTGGCTGAGGGCCAACTTCAAACTTGTATTGTCCTGCTCTTTAACAGTAAAACAATCTTTTGGAAGAGATCCAACTGAATAGCTCAATAGATGTTCACACATTCAAATTCTAGTATTGCTAATCATGTTTTAGAATTCAGTGACAAGGTTAGCAATGCATATCTGAAGCAAAACCTGAACAGATACTATTTTCTTTAACTGCTCATTCTTTTGTTACAGATTATAGTTATAAAATATTTAACTGCCAATAACTCATTTGGGAATTCTTGTCAACTGATTTAAACAAAGAATATACAATATGAGTACAAAACACTCCATGTCTTAGACTTATATAAAAATCTTCCCAACATCATAATAGAGAAATATTCTGTACTATAAGTGAAGTAGAAACATAGTATAGTGGAATATCAAGTAAAATTCTCAATTATCAGACTATCATAAAAAAAAAAAAAAGTAGTATTTCATAGAATAATTCACACTGGAAGTTCCTCAGGACATCGTCTAACCCAACCTCCTGCCCAAAGCATTGACCTCAGACAAACCCTCTTAGGCCTTTGTCCAGTCTGTCTGAAGAACTGGAAAGTGGGTAGCTTCCTCCACCTGTCTGCGCTACCTGTTCCCATTCCTCCTAGTCCTCATGGTGATTTTTGCTTCCTAATGCCAAATCAGAACCTCACCTCTTTTACATTATGATCACTGTCTCCTATCCTCCTGTCACATAAAGGGCCTGCCTCTGTCATCTTAATAACCTCTTCTTAGGTATCACAAGGCAGCTCTTAGGTCCCCCTGAGCTTTCTGTTGTCTTGGCTATGCAGACCCTGTTCTCTCAGCCTCTCCTTATGTGCTCCAACCCGTCATTTTGGTGCCTCTCCACTGCACTAGCTTCAGTTCAATCAATGCTTCTCACGTATTTGGGGAATCAACACTGCATGTGGTATATCCAGCGCGGTCTAAGGAATGCTGAACACTGGCAACCTCCTGTTCACAAAACTTAGTCTGTTGCCAGCGTTCTTTACTGCCAGAAGAAGACAGACATGCTGACTCACGTCCATCAGCATGCACAGGTCCCTTTCAGCAAACCTGCTTCCCAGGCAGGCAGCCCCCAGCCTATCCCATTGCAAGAGATTCCCCCACCCCAGGCATAAGCCCTCGCATTGATCCTTGTTGAACGTCATGAGGTTTATTACGGTCCGTTCCTCCAGCCTCTGTATCACAGGTGCCATCAACCATGCCAATGACTCCCCCAGTCAGATGTCACATGCAAATTTGATGAGGAAGGCTTCATCTCCTCCGCCAGGTCACTGATAAAGCTACTAAACAGGACAGGTCCCCGTGCACTTGTAACTGGTCTCCAGGCCGAGTACGAACCACTGGCTGCAAATTTGTTGAGCCTGACAGCCCAGCCACTTTTTCATTCCTCTAGTCCTCCCATCCAAAACATAACACTGCAACTTGGTTACACAGATGCTGTGAAAACCATGCTAGAAGCCAGGATAAAACCCAAGGTAGATGATGGGCAAACTGCCATAAGCAATATTAAATCTAAGCTGAGAGAAGTTATTGTTTCAGCAATATACAGAAAGGTCCCAGAACTACCAATAAAGAAGACGTAAAAGATACTCGGGGACTTCACAGAAGGCTATTTTAATGACTGCTGAAGCAAAAAATAAAGAAACAATTGCACTAGTTTTCATACTCTTCGGGAAGAAAACATAGGGATAAAGAATATGCTCGTGCATAAAACAGAGAAGTTTTAAATTTCAGAATCTACAAATACAGTCCCTGAAGAGAAATACTAATTTCACCACCCAAGATGGGAAACCCAAAGGCATTATCCCCCTTTTACATGAATGATGCAATGGGAAAGACTTCACGCTACAGCGAACAAAGCAGAATTACTCAAAAATTAAACTTCTTTATCAATGTAATTGATTAGTATTTCATATACAGCTGCAACAGATATGTGACCTCTACTGATGGGATTTCTACTTGAGCAAATTTTCCTAGTGACCCACAGGTGACTAGAAGTCTGGACAGAACTTGCTCGGAGTCCATGAAGAACAGTTTGTTTAGCGTTTCCTTTTTTTTTTCCTCCAACCTCGTAACCTGACGTTAAGTCACAGCGAGGACGATCTAATATATTTTAGATGCATCTTATTATTACTTTTCCCACACAGTTCTTCCTGTAGCTGCCACAAAGAATTGTGCTGAGTGCTGTGGTTGAAACAGCTGGTAAAGAAAAGAAGTGGCTCAGGAGAATCTCTGAGGTGCAACTTTAACACCTCTGACCTACAGGCATACTGAATGTAGTAAAACAAGTGAACACCGACACTGTTGGGTACAGTCTACACAAAAAAAGAGGAAAAACATTAACACTGAACCATTGAACATCTACTTTCCTAGGAGAAAAGAATATTACTATGCATATATGCAAATATTCTATTTTAACATGCAGCCACAAAATTTTCATAGGCATAGAGCAAGGCAGATATTTAATTATTTGTGCATAAAAAATACACAGTTTGTATGCACATTACCAGGCGCAGCAGCGCGCTATACATTGATAGTATTAGTATAATCATATATTTAACAGTACATAAACATGCAGCAGTAAAATTAAAAATAAAAATTACAAAATGCAATAACCATTTGCTGCAGAGTAGTATGATGTAAAGAATGGTCAGCTATTTCTAAGAATTATTTTCTCAGGAAACAAGCTTTATGCAATCACACAGCGAAACACCTCTCCCTCTGCCTCAAGATTTTTTTGAGCCTGTTTGACTCAGCAAGATTTGATAGAAAAGATCAAGGGTAATTGTACTTACAAAAACTTCATTAGAAAAAATTAACCACACAAAAAAAGTACAAAGCATTCCAAGTCATCCATTCTTCCATTAGGACTGGAGCACCTCTCCTATGAAGAAAGGCCAAGAGAGCTGGGGATGTTCAGCCTGGAGAAGAGAAGGCTCCCAGGAGACCTCATTGCGGCCTTTCAGTACTTACAGGGGGCTTATAAAAAAGATGGAGAGGGACTTTTTACACAGGCAGTTAGTGACAAGACAAGGGGGAATGGTCTTAAATGAAAAGCGGGGAGATTTAGATTAGATGTGAGGAGGAAATTCTTCACTCAGAGGGGGGTGAGGCACTGGCACAGGCTGCCCAGAGAAGCTGTGGATGCCCCATCCCTGGAGGTGCTCAAGGCCAGGCTGGATGGGGCTTTGGGCAACCTGGTCAGGTGGGAGGTGTCCCTGCCCATGGCAGGGGGTTGGAACCAGGTGATCTTTAAGGTCCTTTCCAACCCAAACCATTCTGTGATTCTATGAAGTGTGACAGAAGCACTGACACTGGCAGAATTATCAAATCTCAGAAACTCACAGATTAATGAAGTACTGCTTGCCCTTCATTCAGAAGTCTCCACTAACAACAATGATTGTTCGGGGATCCAGGACGAGAGGCTAACAAAAGTTCAGAATCCCAGCAAGCTAACAGTAGCAACCTCAATTCATCTAAAAAACACTGTAGGAGCTCAACTGATATTTGCTACCCTGTTTTTTGGTGTGGCACTCTGAGCAACCACCTTTACAGCTCTTGACCAATTCAGATCATCTCACCTGTCCTGTCTCCTTAGCAAACTGGTCAAATTCTACATTTGAAGAGAAGTGGAAACAAGCAAACCTGTTCTCACATTGCTATTGATTACAACGATCATCGTGTTTACCTCACCTAGTCTCACCATCTTCAAAAAGAATGATTTGGAACGGTTTCCTACGCAAACAAGGCTGTGTGATTGAAAGAGACTTACAAATATGCTCAGAAAGTTGCAGAGTAGCAGAGAATCTGAGAGGGGCGAGACAACCACCTCCAGACTAACTGCCAGGTAAGGGAGAAAATGTTCAGGCATTCACAGGTTTATCCCAATAGCTTCCGATTCTGTCAGGCAGCTTCTACAACTGCCCATGTATCTCTGTCAGATTACTCGGTGAATGGACAGTGTTTCAGTTGTCCAAAAAAAGGAATTTGAAAGTTACTGTTTTGATGAAGGATTTTAACTACTTGGACATCATTTAATTGACTTACATAGCTCAACCCAGATCAAAGAATTTGGCGATCAGGCTAAGATGTATGTTTATATCAGCAACATAAAGGAAACCATGAAAGTGCCAAAACAACTACCATGTGTTAACACATTCTATGAAACAAAAAAAAATTCCTCAAAGCTATTTGAAAGTTTTCCTCATATAATTGTCCCTGCTGAACACCCAACAAGTCTCTCACCCCCGAACATATCAACAACCTAAAAGTTATTGCAGCTGATATTCTTGCATCTCTTGCATACACTGACCACATGCAGAGAAGCACCCCTTAGTCATTTAGCTTGCTGTGTCTCGTTCAGCATGTAACAAGAATAGCAGTTCTTCAAAATGGCAACACTAAAACAGTAACTGTATAGCTTTTCATTGAGCACCCATTTTATACCACGTTTTTGTGGAACATATGACAAACTAAACAGACATCCCCAGTGGTTTCCCTTGTTAGCTTTGCAGCGTCAGAACGGAGCACACTGACATAACATAGACTTAAAACTAGTTCCTGCCTTGACTCAACTCATATCACAGGTTCCATACTGTCAAACATAAAATGTTTTTCTCTGAGCCTCAGATGGAAGAGAACAGAGGAGTAATGACAACACTGCTGAGAAAATCGGCCATGGGTTTGTAAATAAAATGGGTTGTTTTGCGATAGTCCAATGAACAAAATTATTCTCACACTGGGTTTGCATTCATCATCAATTAGAATTTTTACATGACAAACCCAGAGCATCCTGCTGAACCCAAATCACAGCTGGCAATCCTTGTGTGGCAACACAATGCTCTTTGAATCGGCTCCCTTCATTGCTATAGAGGGGGGGAAAAAACAACACTCACCACACTAGGAACAATAATAATAAGCTGTTGTCCTGACAACCTCACAAAGGCTCACTTTACTCCAGCAGAACAGCAAGATAACCTGATCACCTTAAAATGCTCCTAATTCTTCACGAGCAGCTGGCCACTACAATAAGCAAGACGTGCATGCTTGCATACACACAGTATATGATATGCACATTGTGCATGTGGATGTATGCATATACACAGCCACATATTTTTTCACTTTTTTTTCCACTTTATGTCACACTAGTATTGCAATGAGATTTCACACTAAAACACATCAAGTATCCATTTTCAGTTCTGAGAGGCTAGAAAAGTACTTAGGGGTGCCTGTTTCCTTGAATGTTCTTTAGGTATCTAGAAGTAGGAAATAATTGGTTTTGAACCGAAAACCACAAATAAAAACAGCCAGAGAGGAAGAGTGCGATTAGGTAACCCACAGCTCTCAGATGAAAAACTGAACAAATAAACAAGCAAAACAAAAACAAAAAAAAAGACCACAGACTGAAATTCCATCTCTTTCACAAAAGCCTCCTCCACAAAATATGAGAGAGAGGGAGAAAGAGAGAGCCCTTTGCCAGTGACAGTTTTGCTAGCTATGCATTAATTGCATGATTCTTTTTCTCTCCCTCAAGTGAAGGGGGAAAAAATTGCACAAGGATTTTAACACTATATGCATTTAGACCATCTATAGAAAGCTGTATTCTGCTCTTACTCCCCTTACTGTTCTTACCTCTCTTACTTGCCACTTAGTTCTTAGTTCTCACATCCTTTCACAATTTATCAGATTTAATGGAAATAAATGTAAAAATCCAACATGAAGGACAAAATATGAGTATTACAAGGTGGTCCAGAATCTCCTTTCCCTCTCATACATACAGAACAAACAAGTGTCCAAAAAAAAAAAAAAAACGAAAAAAAACACAAAACCCCACACCCACAAACAGAAGAAAAAGAAAACACAACTTTTGAGTAGTTCAAGAGCATACACTAGGTTTTTAAAGACATTTTAATTCTATTTCAACTAACTTCCACAAAACCTCTAGTGTTTGCAGAGTAACTTTCCTTATAAATACATTTTTAAGTACTGTAATCTGTTGTTTATGTAATCTGCAACAGTTCTGTAATTTCACCATAGATTGTATCAGGGTTAAAAAAAAGGTTGGTGAACCAAAAGGGAAATGGAAGCTCCAATTGCTGATTTGTATCAGAGCTTTATATCTGCATTATGTGTCCTTTAACATAAGTCTCATCAAATCATTTTCATATCACTTAAGTCCGAGAAGTTGGATTTTGAAATACCTATGGCTCAAAAGCCTACCTAAAAGATGAGGAAGCAGGCAGGCATTATCACAGCTGACAGCCACGGTGCCAGGGAGAATTCAGAGGAAGAGGGAGTAAAGGGAGAGGGGGAAGAAGGAAGGAACGGCAAACAGTATAGGAGGATTATACCAATGTCTGCAAAGCTGGATATGTCACTCTGCAGGATCCAGGACAACAAATGAAGACATTATGTAAGAAAAGAATCAAAGTCGATGGCAAAACTCCAAGTGCTGTGCTCAGAATTTCATTTGAGCATCTGAATTCGCAGGGCTGCTGAGGGGGAGGGGGAGGCACGACAACTTCAGCTACTGCCACCTTCCAGCTACTGCAGTACAACCTACTACCTCTTCTCCAGCCTTCTGGATTCCCTTACTTCCAGGGGATTTCCTCCTCCTGCTACAGCTACATCTCTTAGCTTTAAAAAAAAGAAAAAAAAACGTTATTCTAAAGTGAGCACACGTCATTTTCTTAAGGAATACAGAATCCCCAGATAGCAGCAACTAAAACAGATGCCTACTTCCTTTCAAACATGTACTGCTCTTAAAATGTTTCACAACAGATCCAGTAAAGCTGCTTGCTTGCAGGTTCAAAAGGATGGGACAGCAACTGCTTACATTTATTACATCTTCAGGAGATGATCTCCATAAGGATTCAAGACACACTTTAAACAAGACCTTTAATTATGCATGAACTGATCACCGTTTGAAAAACTCCAGAAGAGCAGAAGAATCCAGTTATTAATCATGAGTAGCTAACTGCTGATGTAATTACACTTTTATGATCCAAACAAGAGTCTACATGTGTTCTAGTAAGAACTCTGGTGCAAAATAATCACGACGACATTTCTACCTACTGCTGTCCTGGCTTTAGTGAAAACTAGGAGCATCACCAATTACAATAATCCCTCTCTATCTTCAGTTTATTCAATTACACCTAGAAGTGGGTTTAAACCTGGGGTCAGTGCTTTACCACAAAGGAAGGCAGGGTCTCTCTCATTTAATTCTGTCAGGGTAAATCAGATGTTCAAGTTCTCTCTTTCACAATAAACTAAAAAAGAAAGACTGCTAATTCATGTGAACTCCTAGCATTTCTTAATAAAATCTTAACAGTCATATAGCATCGCCGCTGAGTGTCGTGAGTGTCATAGTGCTATTCTTCATACAATCTGTATGAAAAAAACAGTATTTTTAAAATTAAAAAAGTGTTTTACATACTTTTTCATCTACTAAAAGCAAATTCCATGATCAGAGCTATATATTGCATCATCAGTCTTAATGAATTCTTGGCATTGGACTCTCAGATCTGGTAGACAGTTATCACAGTATTTCCCCAGAATATTTCGGTCAGAAAAAACAGGGCAGAAAGATATTGCGAGGAGCACCCTTAGCCTAAACTTCATGAACTGTCCACATTTACAAGAGGATGAAATTTCTCTTAAAAATAAAGAGATGAATTGACATTTGTCCTAACTTCGCAAAAAGTAACGTTTTAAATAACTGAATACAAATTATGGTACCTAACATATCAAAAATTTTGACTACGAGTACAATACCATAGTAAACAAAATAAACACAGCCATCTCCTCTTTACTTCACTGATTCACAATGCAGCTTGCCCAAACACCAGTCGAGCCTGATCACAAACGTAAGATGGAAGTAAAACACTTTAAACTGCAAAGCAAAAATCGCATTGAAGGAGAAGGGCACACTCATCAGACCATGACATTTCAAGCTGTCAGTACAGCGACTGTTGTTAATCTTGGATGACTGAAGCGGGAAGCTAGATAACCCAGCACCCCACCCTCTTTCCACAATCACTACCTTGTGTCTGGTATTTGCATACTAACCTAGCATTTCTCACTGGTTATTACCAAACTAGACCACTCATCAGTAGAAAGCATGAACCCACTGGAAATATTTTAACACCCAGCCATCTAAATGTAATCTTAATCCCAGCTAAGGCCAGGAGAAAATACTTTCTCCTGCAGACAGAACTGCGGCTCTGCACGTAATCTTAGAGGCAATGCCTGACTACCATGCCCAATATGAAGCTGACAGTGATGAAAGAACTGCCTCAGCTCACTTGTAAAGGTCATCAAGCAGCACAAGAAAGGGATGGTTTTTTCCCCCGTTCGACCACTGCTCTGTTTAGTTCCTTGTTTGACTCTCATCATTTGCAGGAGTATTTCACAATGTACTTGGGTAATGGTATATATCAGTAAATGTCTATACAAAAAGAACACATTATCTTTCTTTCAGGATGACAGAACAGAAACCTTTAAAATGACTGACTTTTAAATGACTTTAAAATGATTTGTAGACAAAACCAGAACGAGCTAGAAAAAAAATGAGGTTTTGTTTAGTTCTAGGTTTCACATTATACCCTCGGCATATATGAGTGACATCTTTAATTGATCCAATATGATTGGTGAAACAGTCTGGCATCCTTACAAGTAAGTACTCCTTGTTATATCTAAAGTGCTGCGCGACTTGGTAAGGTAACCCATCGGGCATGCAAAACCAAGACAATACAGTCAGAGACCTCCCTGTGATCTTGCTTTATATGAATACTACATAAATTATAAATCAACTGTTGTGGAGCTTAAGTGGTGTTTAAATATCCATAATGCATCATAGCTCTTGATGATTTAAACATTTTTGCATTAATAATAAAAGATATTTCAAAGATCAAATTTAAGATTCAAGTATTTCAGAGCTACTACCAAAGAAACAAGCAAGGAGCAAATCTTGCACTCCACTGACAACAGGCAGTTTTGGAAAGACAGAAGAAAAAGATTAAGAGAGCATCAGGCCCAGGCTTTCCTATATCCAGCAGGCTGTGATGCACTATGTTCCTGAATCCAACTCCAAAATATTTCAGTCCAAGGCAGGTAGGCACAGAATCTGGGGAAAAATAGAGCTGAACAATATTGCTGCACCGTGGTCCTTTTTAAAATGAAGTCCAACAAACTAAGCAATAACTGAGACTGTATTATTGTTTCTTTCCATTTTCAGCCCTTCCTATCCAGCTGCCTTCCTTTAAAGAAACCTGAATATTTTTCAGAACTATCTTCCAACTAAACAAACTTCCTTTAGATATTGGTAGTACAAATAAAAAATAATGTCTATAAACAGAAAGATGAGCTGATCATGAGACTGAATTGTGTCAGCTAGTAAGCAAACTTTAAATTCCGTTCTGGTCTAATCAGCGCTGAACTGCTCAAGGTAGTTTACTATTCACATGAAGGAAAAAAAATAGACAAAACCAGAAATAGTAGGCTGCAGAAACGGATTACATGCTTCCCTTCTCCGTTGGATATCTGATATAAGAAAGCCATCTAGCGTTAACTTTTAGAAGTGAACATTACACACAAAAGAGCTCGGGAGAATTAATACGAGCAATTCTCTTTTAACTTTACGTGTTTTCCGCCTCATAAAAAATACAACTCGTTTCCTCTAGAAAGGCCAGGCTGAAAGCAAACATTCAGACTACGGGTGCGTTAAAACAACGCCGCATGCAGCCACCTCACTGACCCACTCCGCGACTGCTAACAGCCGCATCCGAATGTGTCAACTTCGGAGTGGCCTTTGTCGCGAGTGCTCAACGCCACTCGCAGCTCACACAGGCGCCCAGCACAACGCTGGGCACGTTTTCTTCCGCGGTGCGCAGCCAGGGGATGAAGCCTACAGCAAAGCCCAGCTCAGCTGAGTGCCGTTTAGCAAAGCAAATACTAAGTTTGGGGAATGGCTCACAGCGCGCACCTCGGAGTGTCCCAAGGCGACACAGAGTGCAAAAGGAGACGGGTGAAAACACAGGCTGAGCCTCGCATGCAATAACTAACTGAACAGCCTGGAAGTCACTCGAGGAGGCAGCACGGGCTGCGGGACCTCTCCCGTGCCCTCCCGAACGCCCGGCGGTGCCCGTGCCCCGGCCCCGCTCCCCACAGCGCCTACACCCCCAGGCGTCCCACCGGGGCGAGCTCCCCCCGCAGCTGCCGTTGCCCTCGCGGCGGGCCGGGCGGCGCGGAGCGGCGCGGAGCGGAGGTGCGGCGGAAACCTGCCCGCCC
>VXAA01000559.1:255869-266756 GCA_013399115.1 Anseranas semipalmata
AACCCCTGGCAGCTGCGTCCCGGGAACCGCCCTGCGGGGCCTGCCTCCTGTGCACCGACCTTAGGCTGCGGACGGTCGGCAGCGGAGGTGCCTTCCCTCTGTTCTGTGCAGCCCTGAACATGCCGAGTTTGCCTGCCAAATCAGCCACGGCTAGGCGTCCGCGTTTCCTCCGCCTCCTCCACGCGTTCTGGTAAGCAAACCGAAGTCTGGTTTGGGAATTTGAATTTCCCTATTTCTACTCTGCGGGCCAGTTCTGCAAGAGGCCGTATCTGTAATCACAGGGCCCACTTCTACATGGAGGTTGCAAAATAGGAGATGGTATCATGACTGATGTGGTTGCTCCCATCTGCTACCGCAAATTAGGAGGCCTGCAACATCATTGGAAATAAAGTCTACTCCTACAAAACCCTACAGAAACAACCCATGATTCTTTTTTTTTTTTTCAGTCCTCTCTCGCTTGCTTTCCCCTCCGCCCGCGCCCACCTCTCATGGGTATGTAACTTTCTGGTTGTACCAGTTTGCTCAGCTCTGGCGAGCAGGCTGCATGTTGACATTTACAAGTATTCTGCTGCCTTGTAAACTTCTCCTCACTGCCTACCCTTCGCTGGAAACGGAGTAGAAAGATTTAGTGGAAAGGAACTGCCAAGCGTACGCTAAAGATCCAAAACACCCAAGGCAGGCCAAATTTTAGGTTATTATGCTTAAATGTTCCTTTAACGTACATTTAAAATCCATATTCATATATTTAAGCATAGGTTCACACAGGCTTATTGGTAGAACAAACTTTAAGATGTCATTTATTCTAACGACACTGGCAAGCATGACATTCATTACTTAGTGTTTGGATATCTACGTGAGTGTTACTGTTTTGGTCAAAATAACATTTTTGAATGCTATCACTTCTGTCCTGAATCACCAGTCCAGTTAGGCAGCAGACTGTCTCTGTACAGGAGCAAGACCACAGGAATAATATTGTTATTGTCTTGACAAGGAGCCTCAGAAAATAAAACAACGCAAGTGAAAGAAACTGTATTTTTCCATTTTAATCATGTTATAGACAATGTCCTTCCTGGAAGGTTCATTTATTTAAAAACTAGTCCAGGAAATGTCAATGGAATGATACGGAATTAAGAGAGGTGTAAGTGAACACAGAGTATGATCGGCAGTACTTGTCTGTGATTTCTCTGCTGGCCGAGCTCTCATTACCGTAGTGCTCTGGCAGCTTATTTCCCTGAGTCTCACTCCAAAAACCAGCTGGCTTTCTGGAGTTCAGGCTCTTTGCAGCAACTGCTGAATATTTCCTCCTTGCTGATGGTCATGTTCTACTCTGCATCTCTTGCTCTGAAGGAAAACTGGATCACCAGAAAATTTACTCTTTTCTCTTTAGGAGGAGTGCCTCCCCAGTCCTCCCCGATTTCTCGTCTCTTTGTCGATCTTCCCAGCTAACGCTCTCCCCGCTGCATCATGCTACGCGTCTTGGTCCTCCTGCCAGCTTTGAAAACAGCTCTCTGCGCCCTGTCATTAACATCCCTCACTTGACAAGTGCAAGTGCAAAGCACCCTGGATCGAATCCTGTTCTAGGCAGTGCCCGTTCGAGGCTGGATGTCAGAGCAGAGCTTGACCAGACACCCGTTTTCTGCCAGCCCTGCCAGCAACCCGCCGGGGCTGCCGCACAGACCAACTCTTGTGCAGAAGAGGGACGGTGAGCGGCAGCTGCAGCTCCCCTCGGCACAAGGCGCTCCCACTACCAACCACCGCTAGGTGTCCTCTGCGCAGGGACTATGTTCTGCTCGTTCCGGTTAGCTAAAGCTGCCCGTTTCAGGACTAACCTACCTCTGCTGTGGGTGATTTTCTGCAGCCTCTGTCGTCAGTGCGGCTAAACTGTGCTTTTGTAAGCTTGGCTACGTTTCATGTGCAAACTGAGGAAGCTGGTACAATGCTATACTGACAGGTAACAGAGCTGTAATATTTTGTGTGCTAAGAACAACATTTGCATTTACTGGGTTTTCTTTTAAAGACTCATTTTATAAAGCACTTTGGATGCAAATCAGCTTTCTCCAAGAATATTTCAGTGTTTCACCTACAATCCCAAAGAACACTATGCTAAAAAAAAAAACAAAAAAAACCCACCAGACTGAAGTTATCTGTAAGTCATGGCATTTCCTTATCCTCTGAAAAAATGCTGGTCAATCCCTACCGGACTGCAGCAGTGAGATTAACTCCTTCCTGCATGTAGGGTGAATTCAGCCTATGTAAGAGGCCTTAATTTGGACATGAGAAACGCTTACACATTCTGCTGATGTGGTGCCTCTGAGGCTAATGTCCACCAGTAAAGACCAGGCTAACTATGGCACTGCATGTGGATAAAAAGATACTTCTCAGCTGACAGAATGCACTTTGCAATGGAATCGTGCTACCTTACTTAACAGGTCTAAACAGTTACAGCCAACAAGCCCAATGTGTTTAGGTTGCATTCCCAAAATTAAACACTACCTGTATCTTGACAAGATCCAGCACACTGATATGTATTAGGGTTTTGCTGTTGGGAGAGTCTGGAGGCTTGCTGTGATCACTGTTATTTTTTCTCTTTCTTTCTTTTCCCTTCTTTTTTTCCTCTCACTCTCTCACTCCCCCAGTATCATTCCATTTGGCTTCAAGGCTACCATCTGTGTACCCTCAGGGAGTCAACAAGAGAAGAACAAGGGCCAGAAAACAGAACACAGGTGAAAAGAGGTAAACAGGAGCTTCTCGAAATACTAAAGGGCTGTTCAAGCCTCTAGAGCACAAAAGCAAATGGGATAAGAGGAATCCCCTGCCCAAACTAAAAACTGATAAATATAAACTGATAAATATAAAAGGGTGGGGAGAAAGGAGGATAGCGATTTTCCTTTAAGCTTCTAATTCTTCCAGGATGCAAGTATTTTACTTGAATTGTCTAGTAAAGGACACTTGCCTTGGGATAAGTTGCTTACAGCAGAACAGTCCAGCCTTTGAGGGTATGATCCAGAGTGCATTATAACAGCTCAGCCAGCAGCCACAGAGCATACGAACAGAAGTGAGGCAGAAGACATCCCACACGCCACAGCTTGGACAGCTCTGATTAAACGGGGTGCCAGCTTTTCCCTGCAGTATCTTCACCTCCCCCCTTCACATTTAATTTCGAAGTAGGGGCAATGCCTACCCCGCTCAGCCACATTGAAGCCAGCCTTCAGACACTTTTAACACACAGGGACTTGTTTCAACATCTCCTACAGGCTGTTTCTTTCCAGTGATGTAAAGACAAATCTAAAAACAAAAGTGGACTTTGCCATTCATTGCTGGGGAAGTGGGTCGGAGTGGGATCCTTGGAAGCAGTGCAGGAGGTGGAGAAAACAGCCGGTAGCCACATGATGAGGCATGTTTTGCTGACACAAGGCGCTCATGAATAGGCAAGCTATAGAAAGTTTAGGTTTGTTTCCTCAGCCTTGGGCGCAAGCCTAGAATCTGGATGAAGTAGGCGTTGAGCACAAGATCTCACCAATGCCTAAAGATGTCATCTCACTCACAAATCTCTTCGCTGACATTGCTCGGTTCTTTTCTGATGCAGTTAATGAGGTGAGGTGCTCTATAAAGCCTGGCCTTTGGAGCACCCTCAGCTCCCTCTGGTCACACCAGAGGAAAGCTGTGAGCAGCAGCAGGAGGCAGCCGCTGGCTTCGCGCACTCCCTGTGAATCACCGAGCCATCCGCAGGCTGGTGCTAAGGTCAGCACTGCAGGCAAATCCCCAGACTTCAAGCTTCTGTAGATCCAGCAGCCCTGAAGCCACACACACATGCAGCCTGGGGACACAGGAGCTCTTTTTCCAGGAACCACAACTGTTTGGCAGTTTCTTGTACCTCAGGGTAGGCTGAGGGTGGATTTTGCTCCTCTAACCCCAAGCTGCCCTTTCATTTGGACATTACGTGGGTGAAACCGTGTACTCACAGTCTGTAAGGCATCCATTTCACGCGTTGCTCTTAAAGCACAAGCACAATTTACCACAACACTAATATTTCATCCCACTGGCTTCCCTAAACTATAAGCAATTCAGTGAAACAAAACATCCTTTGTATCCTCTGAAAATGGTTTTGAAAGCCCACATGGAGGAAAGCAGTATTGGTTTTAATTAGCAATATCCTTCAAATGAATCCCCTATTAACCAGAGGAACGTGCAATATTTCATCTCACTTCCTCTAGTTTACTTACTACTGCCTCTCTTCTCTGTGGTTTACCAGCAGGAAACCACTGGAGGGGACGTATCCAGATAAGATTAAACAACATACAATTATTATCTTTACTGTTACCAGGCTGGCAGTTTTTCTGCTAGATGCTGAAATGAGATTCACAGCCATTTTGGCTTCCATTCACCGTGCAAAGAAGTCATTCTTTTAATTCCACACTCCCAGCCCCCAACTGTTTCACTTGTTAAAGGCTTTTTTTTTCTTTCCCCTCACTGATATCTGCTTCAGACAATAGGCTAGGCTCACCCAAGTCAAAGGCAATAGGAAGCAGCACCTGGGTGTCCTGGCGGCAGACAGATCTCCAGGAGTAAGACCATGGTGCAGCGAGGCAGCTGTAGCCTCTTTGCTGCTGAGGAGCTCTTGGGAAGCCACCAAATGGCTTCCTTCTAGTGGTGGTGAGACAACTACCTGTGTGCCCGACTGAACACATTCTGCCCCCGGTTCCGCCTGAAGGTCTTCCAATGGCCACAAAACCTCATGGGTACAGAGGTGGAAGAGAGGCAGGCAGAAGCAGCAAAAAAGGCGGATTTCTCTTGGGCCCTGCTGATCTCACTGTACCGCGGATAATCTCAGTCTGAACTCCCTCTCCGTTGTCATGCTGGGTAACATATAACCACCTCGCAGCCGCGCGGGCTGACTTGCATAAAGCCTCTGCAATATGCAACCATCACACATATCACTTTTCACGAGAACAGGAGCAATAATAACCAGTACCTAACATGGATGATCAGCTTCTGCTTGCAAAAAATCTCCCACCGTCTTTTACGTGGTCAGTACTCTTCTGCACTTCCTGCAGAGTGCTGCTGCGCTCTTTATCAGGAACCTCCAGTGACTGGAAAAGACATCTCTAATCCCTTAGCTCTTTCACAGATAGCGAGACTTCATTCATTCCCGAGGCATTTCTCCTGCCAGGTAGCAGAAAGTTCACCCAAGAAGGGAATCTCCTCGCTGCAAATAGGTTGCAACATCCGACTCTGCTGGGAAGGGAGGGGAAAGGACTGGAGCAAACTGGCATGGTGAGGCATGTCAGTGAAGTCAGCCAGGGAAAAAAGAGCCCAGGCACCAAGAGACAGGCTGTTTCAGCACATCTCCCAGGCAACTTCTGCTTGCAGGTCTCTTAATGTCTGCATCTTACTTTACGCAGACTGATAATAGGCACAAAAATTCTATTATAATTACCACTGGGTTCAGTTTTTATTATAACAACCCCTCTTTTTTTCACTTGCCATTACTTTGACAAGCATGCTTTCTGGGACTGACATTTTCCAGACTTCATTTTAGCACACGTCAAGTTTGGGGTATTTGAAAGATGAAAGAAAATCAGTGGAACTATTAAAGTATGTAAAGATTATTTTCCACACGGTCCAACCAGAATTCTTGCATTGACTAACTCAGAAAAATCTGAAATTGAAACTGTAAACATAATTATTTTGTAAAAATCCTTAGCTCTTGATAAAATAAATGCCCAGGGCTAATTTTTTAAGAAGTTTTAAAGCTGTAGCATTTCTCAGTTGGCAGTTTTACTATGTTCATTAAGGCTTTCTTAAGAATTATTTTAAGATTCTCTAATGAGATATAATTGGATTGTTTTTTCACAAGTGGAATAAAAGATTTTTTTATATTTTGACTAGACAGTTCTTTCAATAACTGAGGCGGGCTGAAAAAAAGAAGATACTATGAAATCACTATTGATCTCGCTACACTAATCTAATTTATTTGGGAAAGACTAAAGGCAGTGATGCAAAGTATGGGAAATCCATTGATAGACAGAGAGATTGATCTTTGTTAAGGGCATTCTACTGGAAGAAAATTTGTTAATATCTTTTCAATCTCCCATAAATTCTTAGACTTAAAAGCTCTAAAGGCCCATTTGTGATAATCCAGTCTGACCTCCTGTATATGACATGTCATTGAACTTCTATGAATTAATTCTTGCTTCAACTAGGTGTCTTCAAGAAAAATTTCCTGTCTTTCTATATGCATTCTCATTGATGGAAAATTTACTGAAGTCCTTGGTAGGTTGCTTCAGTTACATTCACTGTTAAAAATGGGTGCATTATTCCTACTTTGAACTGTCTGCCTTTCAGTTAATGCACCTTGTCTTACTTTTGTCCACTATACTGAAAACTCCATTCATGCTGTGTTCTCAGTGCTGGTACACACAGATCACAACTGAGTTATTCCTCAGTCAGTTCTTTTATAAAGTAAATAGGTAGCACTCTCAGCATTTTTTGCTATGATCTGTTTTTCACTTCCCACAATAATTCTCGTGGCCCTTCTCTGATTTTATTCCCCTTCAAGCTTTTTCTAAATTCCCTCCTGAAATAAAGGAGAATGTAGACATAGATGCTATGCTGTCAAGAACCCCTTTCTCAAGCATGGATCCTTGTTAAGTTGCTATTGGACATACTTGTTAATTACTTTTCCAATTGTGCCCATAGAATCCAGGCTCCTATTCTACCTTGCATCTCCCAATTCTGTTTTTTAAGGCATTCAGTTTGAAACAGCAGAATGACAAGAAATAATCCTGACTTATTCTGTAGACCTATTATATAGTGTTGCTCTGCTGACCAATATTTGGAGCTGAAATACATAACATTTTAATTCACAGGAAGATTCACAAATCTTATAGAACCCATTTGGTTTAGTTGACCAAAATACGTCTAGCGTAATGCAAATTCCCTTACCTTTGATGGCTCACACTTGGCCCAAAGCTGCATGTAACTCTTTATCTTTGGGGTTAAGTGGTAGATGATGAAGCCTTACTTGGATCACGTATACATGAAATGAATTTCACTGGTAAGTCTGGCTCACATGAGAGAAGCAAAGGTGAGTAATCTTCAGCCTGGGCCTCATAATCACATCTGAACTGCTCTCATTCTGTGCTGTGGCATCCTACCAATAGCACTGCTTTCTAAACTTTCCCTGCAGAAAACACTTTTTCCCCACTAGAATTCACAAAAGGTGCAAACTCAGGACCACTAGACCCTAAATGTTTGTCTTTCAGCTGGTGCCAGATGCGGCATGTTATCTGAGGGATCCACTAGTGGTCTTTGGAGAAGGCACCTGCTTCTGCCCACTGAAAGGTGTTGGAAAGAATGCTAATTTGGAATTTAATTTCTCAAATAGTTGAAGAACGTGGACACACCCTTTGCCCACATAGCGTGTCTCCTGGTATTTTGTAATTGCTGTATCATGTTTTTCATCTACTCCACAAGCTGTGGGCCTTTTTCACAAATTATCTCTTCTTTGTCATCCACAGCTCCATTTTCCCCTTTTGCAGCCTGCTAAATTGGTAACAGTGTAGCAGGAAACAAAGAGTTTCTGACTCATCCATCATGAGGCATCTAACAGTTCAGTGAGTTTTATTTTTCTGCTATGACTCCTCACCCGGCACTTGGAGTAGTATAACAACGTTACCTTTATGTTTTTTCTGACGCTGCATTAAAACTTGTGAATTCACTCAGCGCTCTGTTTCAGAAATGAGCAAGCCGCAAAAGACACATTCCAAATACCCTCAGTTTTCTTAGTGCTTAAGTTACAAGTGATTCAGACCAAATTCTGGCGTTCTTAGGCCTGGTTTTGTCCTGCACCAACAAGTCGTGTGCATGACTTCGGCAGCAAGCCTTGGCACCCCAGGAGAGCCGGGCAATGGCTGCTCGCTCAGGCGCGTGCCCGCTCCGGGCAGACCTTCTGCAAAGGGGCAACGCAGCTTGGAGCAGGAAAAGTTTCGGGTAGTGATCCCCAGGGGGAGGTTACAGCAGAGGCCTTATTGCTCAGCCACTGAGCCGGCGGCTCAGCTACCCACAGCTCCTTAGGCGGCCAGAGTCTGCAAAGCGATCCCAACATTGTTCTTTGCCCTCTCCTCCCTGCATGAAAAACACCCTGTTGGTTCAGAGCCTGGTTACATTTACAAATCACTGGGGAGCTGGCCCAGACGTGCAGAGGCTGCCGTAGCACCAGAGCAGGACGTGTGATGGGCAGGCAACGCAGCGCAGTACCCAGAATTGTAAGCCCTGCAGAGGGGTAGGTCCACGGAGTCTGGTGGCATAATGGTCACAGGGGCTGCGCTGCTTTCAGGACACGCAGGTCCGCAGAGTGTTAAATTTAGTCACATGAATTTCTCTCTGCAAACTTGGTCAAAAGTGGGTCTTTGCACGGTGCCTCACAGAACAACGCAAAGATTCCCAATTACCTTATTTTATGGTTTGATTGTTGTTATTCTCATTTACCTTCTACCCTTTACAAGTCCGATGCAGAAGTGAAAAGGTCATTCATCCATTAAATAGATCAATGGACACAATAACATTCACCATGGTGTTTGCCTGTTCTACTGGTTGGTTGATAATGTAATTACTCTTCACATAATAGCCAAAAAATGAACAGGCATGTGGATCGAGTTTCCAGAGAGTTTTCCACAGATTCAGTAAATGAGACAGTGACATTCAGGTAATCTCCTGATCCTTGTTGCTTTTGAAAGGCTGGTATTTCTGTAGATGCTATCTTCCCAATTTGGTTGAGCAAGCATGACTGTACTAGGAGGGAACTGTTTCTTTCTCTGGCCTACTTTCCTTTTCACACACAATACAAAGGGAGACTCTGGCCACACAGACATTTCTCTCTCAGCACAGTGAGGTATACTGCTTCTCATCTGTCAAAACAATGTCACTCCAAGGTGAGGTAGAGAAAAGCTGCAAATTGGCTTTTGTTTTTGCACGGTGCCTTTCACCTTTCCCCACGCAGCAACTCCCCCCTCGTTTTGCATACGCTGTTACTGTGGATGGAGCCAAGCCCAGCTGCTCTCTGCAGAAGTGATCACGAGGCTCTTCAGTTCAGGTTACTCCAAATTTGAGAAGGGTTGGGAAAACAGTTATGAAGGACCACATAACTCCATTCACTCAAGGAACAAAGACAACTCAAAATAAAGGAAAGGAAAATGCATTTAGTCTAGCTATTTGTTTTGGCAGCTGAAAGTTAGTTTTAATTATGCCTAATGCCTCATGAAGTGCTGTCTTACAGCCAGTTGAAACAGGCCACTGTTGAAATAACGAAGACATAGTAATGTGAGATAATGCTGCTATTAAATCTGTCCTGAGCAGTGAGGAAGACCCGTCCTTTTTCAAACCCAGCTTTAGCACTGCTGTCTCTAACTCCTTGAGCACTGTTGCTTCCACTGCATGCAACGTGGCAGCTTGTGCGCCAGCCTGCTTTGCACAGCGGCGAAGAAAAGGTGGGAGCTGGCACCCTTTTCTGCATGGGCCACTCCTGGGAAGCCAAGCGCAGTTGCTAACCTTGCTCACGAGCATGGAACAAGGCATCCCACTGGAAATAGGGCAGTGCAAGGACCCCATAAACATCTCCCCAAGACTGGTCTACAGGGGTCGTGTCCTCTGTGTGCTTCCTGGAAGCAGTCTAGCACTGGGTTCATGAGCAGCCAAGCAAGTGTCATGCCTAGGGCATGGAGCACCTTGTCCCCTACTCCTCAGCGAGCTGCCAGCTCTGCCACTGCCTCTTGGCAGCCCTGTGGGGCAAGGAGGCAGCAGCAGCAGCACTGCAAGGCACTGTGCATTGGAAGTGGTGCTGCTGCAAGCACGCACCAGGATGGGTACTGAAGTCCAGTGATCACTGGGGGGTAAATCAAGGGCTCCAGCACAGACTGCGGCCCTGAGGCAGGTTTCCAGGGGACCAGTAGTGATCCTTTGGGAAGGAGAGTAGAGGAAGACAAAGCGCCCTGAGGGGAGTGCAATCTTCTTAGAACAACTTAGCAAACCCCAGCATGGGAGACATTAATTTCTGCAGCATCTGAAAACACAGGACTCTGACCAGTTCGCACGGCCAGAGGCAGTCTGCAGAAATTAATGTCTCCCACAAAACATGCTTGCCTTCCCCAGCACTCTGAAGTGACGTCCTATCTGGCACTCTTCTCTTTAAATATCACTGCTAGCTTACTCACCCCAGACCAGCTACCTATGAAACAAGCAGCAAAACTCCTATCACCTCCCATCAGAACAGGATAAAGCCCAGGACAGAGATAATTTTTTAATCTCAAATGGCACCAAAATGCTACTTTTTATTTGCATGGCATGGTCTTCTTTTAAATGAAGATAGAACAAAATTTAGCATAGACAAACCCCAAGAGATCCTGTGACCAACAGGCTCTACACATCTGCTGCCTGCACTTCGCTGCTGGGTTCCAATGGATTTGCAAGGGAGGAGAGCTGTCTTTGTGAGACTACTAGGAAACCAGGAACACGTCTAGAAAAGTAAAGACTACTATAAAAAGAAACTAGAATAAACTTTGTCCTTCACAGAAACAGGAACTTTCGTTCCACCCTATTCATAAAATTACTGGCATTATTACTTATTATAATAGTATTTGAATGTTTTATTGGATTTACCTTCACAATTACTCTATGAAGAGCTGAAACACATTCTCCCTATCTTACAGATGGAAACAGCAACAGCAGATAAGAAAGGGATGTATTCAAGGTGATAGGAAATCCTTGACACAGCCAAGAGCTGAAGGTAGGTCTCCCATGTCTAACTCTGCTTCCTCTTCATTCAGGCTGCAGTGCCAGGCACTGTGTGCAGGACCATAAGAGGCAGGGAAAGCTGCTTTTTTTTTTTTT
>VXAA01000559.1:268312-300273 GCA_013399115.1 Anseranas semipalmata
CTGCAGGCCGCCATGAGGCCTCCCCTCAGCCTCCTCTTCTCTGGACTGAACAAACCAAGGGACCTCAGCCACTCCTCACACGTCTTCCCCTCTAGGCCCTTCACCATCTTCGTAGCCCTCCTTTGGACACACTCTAATAGCTTTGTCTTTTTCATACTGTGGCGCCCCAAACTGCACACAGTGCTCAAGGTGAGGCCACACCAGTGCAATACAGAATGCAGAAACCATTTACAAACCAGTGAAGCGGGAGTTAAAAAGGACAGCTCAGATGAGAGGATGTTAAGAGACTTTTGCTAGAGCGCATGTCACGACAGAGAAGCAAGCACACGGCACAACAGCGCATTGCTGTTAAGGCATCATTTATCTGACTATGCATGGGGGAGGCTGACAGCCCAGCTAGCAGCACTGGGAGCCCTCTGCTCCTCAAACTAAGCTACAAAAGGGGTGGTGAGACTGGTGGTTGGCAGCAGGAGAAAAAAAATCAAACCACCCCAGTCTGCCAGAGAAGATAACAAAAGGAGAAGAGGAGGAAAGCATTACTAAAATAGTTGGGAATGCTCAAAGTGAAGAAACTGGATAATTATCAACATAAGACCTGATTCTCCTGTCATGCTGGTTTTACAATAGCATAATTCTGCTGACTGTGAAAGACTTGCTTCTGATTCAGAGTGAACTAAGCACTTTGTGAGCATTGTGATGAGCATCATGAGAAGGTCTGAGCTTGCTGTCGATCGTGGTACACCTCTGTGTTTCTGAGTCATGAACTGGCATGACAGTCAGAGCTTGAGAATCCTTGACTCTTCCTCACCCATTCTTCTGACTAGACAAGCCAAGCCTGCACTCCACTTGCTCTCTGCAAGAGGACCAGTTAAGCTCCTTTTGAGAATACCTATGATTGAAGCACACTTTCTTTATTCTCTGCAATGTAGAAACAAGGCTATGTCCAGTGAGGTCCTTCATCTGGCTCCTTGCTCTTGATGCCTCCCCTGTACCAGCACCAGTGTTGGCCAGGCATATGCAAGTGATCCAGCTGATCGTAGTTTCAGGTGAGGTACTTTTCAGCTGGGTCTGTTCTCCCATATGATTCATCTTGAGTCACATCAATGTTCATGTCACCACAGAAGAGGCAGTAGCAGGCACAAGTGGTTAGTAAGGGTTAGGATGGGGAACATAACCACCTTTTCAAGTGCCAGCACAAGTTTATGCTTGAATAAAGCAACCATGTAAAGCAAAAAGCTTAGTAAAATGCAAACATTTTTTTCTTTCATCAGCTTTTGAGCAAACTTCTGTGGCTATAGTTCTACTAGCGTCCTAGAGACACTGACAGATTCTGCCCTGTTTGGAAGTCCCACAGCAAGGGCATTTCTTCTGCTTGCCTCCAGGACAGCTGCTTGTTTTAAGCAGCAATAATATCTACTCTTACTTACAGCCATGCCATACTAGTAGTGGAAATGCTAATGAATTTCATGCTAGTCTTTCACCTTCTCCTTCTAGTTCTGGTTGATGGACCATACATTCTAAGAGCTAGTCCAAATGTGCCATTGCCAAATTCTATTTTAAAGTGGAATTTCCTCCAGGAATTTAATATGAACTATTCTAGTTCTCTGTGTCTCTTTACCAACACCACCACTTTAAACAACACCTTTAACAAATGCAGCTTCAACTGAAAATTAGCACACATTGAATGTGTCATGTATAAAGACAACCAAGATTTTCATTTCAGATTTTAAAAGGCAGAAATTCTATGGTTTGTTTATTTTTGCATTGCAGACACATCCTGAGGCAATTAACAAAAGGATTTCCAAGAGCCAGCTCTTATCCAGAGGACATGAAATGGAAGCGTTAATAGCACCAATATATAGGTGTCAGTGTCACTGTAATGATTGCACTGCAAGTCAGAGGCTGACACCTTAATAAAAGAAAGCATCAAAACTGTAGAAATCAAGGCTATCAGATTTTCTTCACTTATGAAAACAGGTCTGTAACAGGTATTCAAATGTTCAGCTGAAATTGGCAACTATATTTAAGGTCACAATTAAAACTGACCTCTCTTCACTAAAAAAAAAAAAAATGCATGGAACTGTCACATCAGCATCATCAGGATAGAAATAAAGGGAGTAAGAATAATAGGTTATCTATCCCAGGTGATGGGAGTTCATGGTCTGTGAGCCACCTGTTTCCACAGAGGTAAGGCTCTTTCTCAGAAGACGACATTTCCAGTGTTTAAGGTAGAGTTATCTGGAGACCAGCTTTTTTTTTTTTTTTTTTTGTACTAAATAAATAAAAATGAATCAGTGTTTTCAAAAGCAAAACATTCAGAAATCTATAAAATACAATCTTATCAAAAATGGGATTTTAACTCTAAAAAGAGTTTTTTTTCCCCCCTTTCTTTCTTTTTCTTTTCCCTTTTTGATCTGTGTTGTTCTTATTTCCCCTGACCAGAACTGACTGACCAGAAGGCTTTGGACTTCAGGATGCTCACATGAAATTTTGAAAACAAACGAATGCAAGTGAAAGAAAAATAAAAATTATTTTTTAAAAAATGTTTTCATACAGCAGCAAAATTCAACAAATTTAGGATGAATACGCTTCTGCCTTCATTAAGTCTTTCACTAGGAACTTATAGTCTATTTTCCATGAGACAACAAAGAAATGAATTACTCTCAAGCTAGAATAAGTCAATAGAAATTAGGATCTTAGCCCAGTCTGAAGTTGATGGACTACTGTTCGCAATATGACTAAGTATGTGTGATTTTCTGCTCTTCTCAACGCAAAATGGACACAATTAATTGAGGCAGGCTACTTGTCTGTCTCTGATCATTTCCCCTAAACATTGATGCAAGCGTTGATTTCTGTATGGAAGTCCCCTGCATTCAGCTCTTTGGTCTCTGCAAATCAGAATTCACAAACAACAGTAATCTCCTCCAATGCAGGGAAATAACTAACTAACTAAATAAATAAATAAACGGTTACAAAGCCAAGTCCTTACTTGGTCTAAAAGCGTTGACTTCGGGTATGCTAGAATGAAGTTGTTGTCTTCAGAGCAGTTTTCAAAAGCTCTTTGCAGCCTGGCAAGCACCTCCAGAAGCTCTTTGCTCTACAAAACCTCTAGTGTGTTTGCAGAGCACCTGAGCTGAGTTGCTGATGTAAGTCATCAGTGTGCTCATCTGTGGATGACACCTCCCAGAAACACAGGCAAAAGTACAAACTAGGTGTGTGAGGAGGGGGTTGCTTTCCTGGTCCCCTATGCAGATGACTTTTTTTGGATGCATGTCCCTGGCTGGATGCTCAGAAAAAAACGCAGGCACCCCTTCACCCATCACGCACACCGTACATGAAGAGTGCTTGTGGAAAAAAAGGCTCTGTCAATTACAAACCTAATGGACACCGAGGTCTTTCAAAAATTGAGGGAATACTGTTGTAGGGTAATTCAGTCAGATTGGAACCCATGATACATCAATCTTCATTCAAATGAAGACTTGATGCAATCATGTCCGCAATTAAAGAAATCAATGCCAAGATCTTTGATAAACGTGGAAATGGCAGAGTAGCAGAAATGTGGCATGTTTTGCAGGTAGCAAAGGCCATTCTGGCCTCTGCACTGTGGAACGGTTTGATGGTTTGTGTGAAGGTGACACCTTCAAGAGCAGCCACTGGAGACCTACAAGTGTTACTCATCACCCCCCTGAACCAGCTCTGTTACTGCACTGGTGAAGTAGGGCTTACTTCTGGATGTATTTCTAAAAGGAGAATCTGCTCTTACATTTGAATATATATTAGAAAAGAAAGCTGGGAATGAAAAAACCTCCCTAATGCATCCCCACACTGCAAATGGCTTCTACATTAGTTTCCAACGGCACAATTAAGTTTCAGCTTGGTCTGTTTTATAGCCAAAAACTCAGTCCTGAGGTTTATTTGAATTTAACCTTTTTTCCCCAGCTCTGAATATTGCACTGTGTAATTCTGCAGATAAAAAAAAAAATACTGAAAGCACTCGGTCAGTTTTGAAAAAAAATAACTGTCATGGATTTTCATAGAACTGTAAGTGGATATTCTGTTAGTCCGTGTACTTACATTTGGGATTTTCTGTGGCTTTCACATATCCCAGCACCTCATAAAGGTTAATCAATTTATCTTTACAAAACCAGGTGATGTAGTCTGGTTGCCCTGGGGCTGTGTGTTTAACCTATCCCTTATAGTAACTTATGCCTTCCCTCTCATTTGTTGTCTTCTGCACCTCAGCTATTGCACAGTTTTAGCAGGATCTATCAGCTGTAAACAAGTTAACCCTCTGTCAAGGTTCCTGTAAGACAGAGGAGAGCTATTACTGCCAGCAATTGCAGAGACATCGAGCAACTTCTCCAAGATCAGAAGGAACATCTGTGGCAGAGGCAGGAGCAATCTTGTCTCTCATGGACCTCAGTCCAGCATTTCAACCTCAGAACTTGCTTACCCTGGTAAATAGTCAATGAGGCAGTGAAATATAGAGGGAGGACGTTGTAAGGCAGTCTCCCAGGTGCTCTCAGCCAAAGGAGAAGAGCATGGGTGACCATATGGGCTACACATTCTTTTGTCTGGTGTCAAAGCTCCAGAGCAATAAACTCAATATATTTTTACTGCCACGTGCCTATTTGAAGCCTCACTTTAAATAACCTGGCAGTGTCAACCCAATACAAAGTAGGTAAGTATGCGAAAGTAGGTAACACACTAAAGCTACCATCACAACTGGTGCTCACTGGCACTGCCGAATGCTAAAGAGGCCAAGGGTGCGTGTATAATACAAAGTGGTAATCACAAACAACATGTCAGGATGGAGCATGTAAGCCTGCACTTATGCAACCAGTGGCACAGCTGTTCTGTGAATAAATAAAAGATTACAATATCATGGACCGGAAAGCATGAGCACAAAGTTCTCCCCATCAGAAAAACAAGAACTGAAGAATTAAAATAACGAAACCGAACAAGGCAAAGCAAAGCCAGTCAGTGACAAAGCTAGTCTGTCTCAGAGAACTGCATGCAATGACAGCAAAGCAAAATGGCATTCATTTCTTGAAAATCATTTGAAAGCAAACAAATGTTCTTTGACCCACAGGGTGCTGCTGCCATGATCTCTGTATGCAAAATATGCAAGTGATTTGCAAAAGAGTGAACAGTTCGCACTTTGGCTTCCTCATAAAGGGCTGTCCCAAGGCTTCCTCTAGTTAGACTGTCCCAAATCTGAGTACAAATCTTTAGTTCTTCATCTTCAACATCTTTTCCCTCTGACGGGCGTGCTTTGGTTTCACATGCCCATGTTATTTTACAGTCTCTGCCCTTCCTTCCTTCAAAACATGTAGAAGAGATTACTATCCAAGTGGAGAGTAATAGTTAAAACAGTGTGAGATCCATTGAGCTCAAAGTTATAACTTTTATACCAGCTGAAACACAGTCCTACTTTTGAGACAGTACAAAATACAATTTCCAAATCAACACAGCATTTAACATTTCCTACCTCGGTTCACATATTTGACCTACTCTGTTGCAGCTCAAAGGGGAGCAAAAGTTCAAAAACTTATTCTGAATTTAATGTAGCCATGCCCAAAGTCCTCAGCTGCAATCAGGATTCTGTTCTCTTTAGTGCTTTTAAATGTACAAGAAAACGAAATGGGTTGGGAAAAGCTTACACTCGAAGATGAGTGGGCAACAGCATCAAGCTTGTTCTAATGAGGGAACTGGGAAGCGTACCAACAGTTCATGTTAAGTTTGAAACATCATTCTCCTTGGTAAAATGGGAAGTGGTAGGAAAATCTGCCAGCTCTTTTAAGGAATCATATGGGTTTACCCAGGAAGCAAAACTTTACACTCCAGCTCTACCTACTGAGTAGAAAACTCCTATATATAAAAAGATAAATGAAAATCTTCCCTCTCTCCAGAATTGCCAGTTTCTTATGAAGAATGCCATGGCAAAATAATTGTAGCTGTAATTAGGAAGTCATATTTGTGTAAAAAATACAAGAACCTCTTAAAATGCAAGTATTTGGATGGAAGAGAGACACAGAGGTGAAGGAACATTACCTATGATCTGTCAGCTGCCCCCTGGCATGGCTGAGGTGCCCATTGATCACAGACCAATGCAACAGCAACAAGATGACGCCCTCCCTCTTTTTAAAGATGTGGGCTAGAAGGTGCAGACAGTACCAAGAAAATTTTGCACAAAAGGGCAACTCTTTTTTTTTTTTCCTTGGCTGCTAGCAGGATCACATACGTCTGTAGCCCATCCTCCTCAGGCCATAAAGCAAGCAGTTGATTTTCCTGTACTTGATTTTTCATGTCTGTGTAGCTTGATTTATATACAGGGGAAACAAGATAACCATTAAGGATGGAACAAAGTGCAACGAAGAGGAATGATGTAAACTCACCTGATGGGGTGATTTCTCTCTCCTTACTATCCTTACCTCTTGCATCAGATTTATGGGCTTGAGGAAATCATAAAACTAAGGGTGCAAAGAGACAGGCTATTGGAAAGAAGAGGGAGGAGGAAGACTTGGATCTTTATTTTAGCCTTTGCACCCAAAGGGCATGGAAACAATTTTACTACGTCTTTTTATTCATTTTCAAAGGGATTTGTGTTGTTGCCTAATTCATCCTCATAACCACCCTCAGAGAAAATAATAATCTTGTAATATGGTTACAACAAAGGCTTTGGATGATTGGTCCCAACAGTTTATCCATAGCAATAGATAAAACTACCAGCTACTTATTGCCTGTAACAATTTAAAATCACACCATCTGTGATGCATTATTTTATACACGTGCATGTTTAATAGGGCTGGGGTCTCAGTGCTTTGCCCCACTGCCTCTCTGTAGTCAGTGAAGAAACAGGCTTTTGTAGGTGCATCTGTGATGCATCTTCTCCCCAGGAGGAAACTCTTGCCAAAGACCTGGAACAATCACATTTGTATTCTCCTAGAAATAGTTTCAGATCCTACTTTCAATTCCAGTCATCCACCCTACAGTTTTCCTCCTGCTCCTATGCCATTAAAGATCCCCAAAGGTGAGCCTGACATCGGCAATGTGTACTTGCCCACTCCTTTTGGGACAGCAGCGCTACTGACTGCAGTTGCCAGGGACCAGACACATTCCCTGTGCTCAGCCAGGAGTCCTGCTACTGTGAGAAAACTCATGAAAATATTTAGAAGCAAAACGAGTGTCAAAGCCCATGAAGTGCATCATCACTTGTACAGAGCTATACTCTACTATTCTGTACCAAAGATAGGATTATGCAAAAAAAAAAAAAAAAAAAAAAGAAAAAGAAAAAGAAAAAAAAGGCCAGTTTTATTCCTGTGCTACTTATTCCTACTTAAATCCAGAGCGTTTAGAGAAGTGTCTGTCTTGAAGACTTTTTATCCAGGGAATTCAAATTGCTCAATGCAGTCAAACAGCATACCTTTCTTCTGAGCTATGATTCATTTCCCAGGTGAAGCAACACTTAGTCTAGAGCTGAATGGAAACTAGAACCCAGCCGTTGGGGGTTCGGTGCTATATTTAAAACACACATTTCTCAACCTGGAAGCTGGAACTCCAGCTGTTCAAAGACTTCTACTGTATGCTTTGTGTCTGCCCCCCGAGATGTCAAGAGGATTGCGCACAGTGCCTAATGTTAAGTGTGGGTATGAATCTTGTCAGATTGGGTCTTAGATACTAAATCCTGCAAGGTTCTGGGCATTCAGGCCCCAAACTATCAATCAGCACAATTACTCCTGTCATCTGCTCTTTCCAGTAATGATCTAGTCAGTACCAAAAAGTCTGTGATCTGAGGTACAGAATGATTTTCTGTGTAGTCAGACAGTAGCTTAGAGCCCATTCTTTATATAAGATTTTCCTTTTGCAGCAGAAAAAGTGAACTGCATGAAACTCAGGTGAATAAAATGATGATTTGCTAGCAAAATGGACTATGTACAACAATATTTATTTCCCAGAGGGAAGTACTCAGCAAGAGAATTGCATCAAGACTGCGCATATCAAAAAAAACACACTCTGCTATTCTTTCCGTATTCATCGAGATGACTATTTTATTCAGTACCCCGATGAATGTTTTGTGCCATAGCTAAAACAAGTTCAGTAAGGTGAAGGCATGTATTTTATAGACAACTTAATTTTTCTCCTGCCTTGGCAGGTATATTAGCTTGCATCCTGCCAATTTTAACATAACTCAGCAGCTTCATCATGTGCAGAGTACATGATAATATGCAGGTGCATAACTATACAGATGCTGATTGTGTTTTATTAAAAAAGAAAAAGGAAGGTCAAATGCGGTCGTGGGAATTTCCTTTAAGCCTATATAAGGCACCAGCCATATGCAGTCTTCTGTGAGACTTTTCTGCTACATCAGATTTTTTTTTACCCCCATGTCTAAAAAAGTGCACGGAGAACAGGAAACATCGTGTTCTTTTTGTGCCGAGTGTGATGTTACTAGCAATTCACTGAACTCGGGCTGATTTTTCAGTTGTATCTAATTTGAAGAGCTACTCCCTTGTTCTAAATCTGGGGTTGGCACTTCCTGCGAGTGGTAAGTATCCTCAGCTCCCCTTCGCATCCTTAGGGCTGCCAAGGGTGGGCTTCATCAGACCTTGCGGCAACTGAGCTAAGCTAAGCTAGGTCAACTTCAGAGGCTTTGGAGAGAAATCAACAGTTTTAGGGAATGAGCTGTCTAGTCAGTTTGGGATCCATAAGAGGAAAACACCACTTCTCTGACTTCAAAGAGAACCTAAGGCTACTTACTCAGAGATATCTATTCGTAGTAGCTCTTCCTGGCATCAGTGATGAAGCACCTCTGACTTTCTCGTGTCCCAGCACAAACTGAGATTGATTCCCTGGAAGATGGAGTTCAGTTTCCCATAGGCAGACGTGGAATGACATAGATTCAAGGATTATAAAGGACAAGCATCCAATTTATATGAACAATGGCAAGCAAGGCTACATCCCGCCAAGGTAAATAAAACAGACTAAAAAGGGTCAGAAAATTCTTTCCTTTTCCTGCATACTATTTCTCCCTACCCTATTTTCAACATCCCTCAACAGGACTTTCAGGCTGTACTTCTTTACCTTCCGAGAAAGCTGAAGGTTGCACAAGCCTCAGATGTGCATTTGCCCAATAATCATCAGCAAGAAACAGCAAAGACAGAAAACGGCACTGAGCTTGCAGAGCACAGAAATGCTCTGGTGACACCAGAGGTCAAAGCAAGCACAAGGAAGTGATGGTGTCTCTGCCTCTGCTCCTAAGAGCAAGGCAAGATCATCTCTCTGCATGCATAGATAACCTGCATTTAACACCCATGCTCCTGAATGAAAGTGAGTTTCCATACTGAGTTCTCTTCTAAGCTTTTGTCAGTAGTTACTTCGTTTTTTAATTTCTCCTTTTTAAACATGTGTTGGGATCTCAGGAATTTATGCATAATAATGTTCTGTAAGAAATAACCAAAGGCAAAAAAAAGTTTATTCCAGGATCCCATGTCAGCTGTAGAACTAATGAAACTTTTTTTTTTTAAATATGAATATCCAATGATGCAACCATCCCACTAGGGCAAATACCAATCAGAACCAATGACAAAGACAATGAGGCCAAATACATTATGAACCTATTTCACAGAAAGAAAGAGAAAAATAAGAGGTAAGTCATCAAAATAGTTAATCATCAACAGCCCAGCTGCTGTATGACAGAGAAGATACTTGCTTCTCAAGCCAAGGAGAAATCTGACAGGTAATAAGAAAAATGAGGACTACTAGGCAATAGAAGAGTTACTGCACATTTGATATTTCATTTAAAATATCCTTCAGCAATGATCTCTTTCCCCTTTTAACAAAGAAACCCGTGGATACATCAGAAGAAGTCTGGCCCCAAAGAGCCAGCTGTTGTGCAAAGACTTCCAGTTTTCTCCACCAGAAGATATGGATGCATTTCCCACTCGTACATGCATTAATTTCCCTGGGTATTCACAGATGAAACACCAGGCATAGCAACTATTTCTGCAGTGTTTGTTTCCTAAGGTCATTCTTTAAAAGCCATCTTTCTTTTCCTCCCCATTTATCATCGTTGGCCTGCGGGGAATCTGAGAGCAAGGCACGGACATCTGTACGTACTGTAAGCGTGGCTAGTGCTTTTGCTGCAATGAGAAAGCAATGAGAAAATAACTAAACAAAATCAACCTGAAAAGCATCCAACTTATCGAGCCAGCAAGAACTTTCGGAGAGGGACAAACACATTTCTCCTTGTTCGCACAAATCTGTACCCCAAGTAATGCTGCTAGTGTATGACGGCTTTTTTCCAGCCTTACATCACTGTGAAATGAGAGTGCCCCAAAAAAGTCTAAACATTAAGCAAGACTGAGGCTTATGCAATGTGCTGAACTGATAGAGTACTGCATTTTAGAGGCATTGTACCAAAGCATACCCGTAATAATCAGCCATCAGCAGGGAATATTCATCAATTTAAAGCTTTTAAGGCCTTGAACTGGATAGCTCACTGGTGTAAATTACCACAGCTCTATTTAATTCAGTGAAATTACACTGGGTTGTGCCACCTTGCAGGTCTAGCCTCTTCTTTTTTCCAGTACTGCTGATCCTTAAATACAGGTAACGAAATCAGGCAAATCACTCAGGGCAAGCAAGCTCCATAATGCTCACAGGTCCCTGCATACAGTTTTCAGCAGCTCTTTCAAGCTTCCTAGCAGTTTGGTTGGCAAGAATCAGCATATAAGCCTCCTCAGAACAAGCTTGCTCTAGACATTGCAGTAATTTCCATGGCATATTAGCGTGAAGCTCTGGATGCTGAGACGTGGCCCTTTATTATACCCCAAAGGAGGCAAACCTGCACAGGTTCCAGCAAGCAGCTCTGCTGAGTCCTTGGGCGCAGATCACTTACTGTCACCCACAGCTCAGACACCACAGGACATCAAACTATGCTGAATCCTGCTGTTACAGGACAAAGTGCTCCCTCCCCTATGCTGTGGTGATTAAACAGAATAAAATGAGAAAGGTAAGGGCCCCTCAGACAGGCAGCTTCGCTCTCTCGGCTTAGCTCAACCTGCAGCCTTCCCAAGTACAAAAGGTACCTGGAAATTAAGAGTAGCCAAAGCCCTACTCATGGCAAGTCAGGAGAAAGTAAAGATCTACAGATAATCCTCAGTATACATTAAAGCAGACTGTGGGGATCACTTTAGGAACAAATCCTCCCCATCTGAATTCCTCCCAAAGAGCAGCTTGCAAGCTACTAAAAGCCAATGAAGCTTCTGAATGAGGCCTAGAAATAGATTTTAGGGTTGTGCCCGCCATTGAGAGAACCAGATGGTTTATGGTGGTCCACAGGAAACCCCATCAGGACACGGCAGGGGTCCCAGGGGTTGGTGAGGGATACCTAGGGGGGAGACCACTGAGCTGCTACCAGTCATGTCCCATTGCTGGGACTGGCACCTTCAGGGCAACGCTGATTTATCTGACCAGATGTAAAGCTACAGCTTTCAAGATTAGTTCTGTGGTGTGGCTCTCAGGCTGCTATTTCACCCATGAGGTGGCTCTACATGAACGCAGCTTTGGAAGCCCCTGCCCTGGAATTATTTCCAAAAGGACAATACGTTAGAGTAGTTACTCAGAGTCCACTGGAGTCACATAGGTCCTGTTTTGATCATCAGCACCCTGCTATTTTCATCATAAATGAAGATGTCGGGCAAGCTAAGGCAGCCCAGTGACACAGTCGTGCCGATGCTGACTCAAGACCAACCTTGGTATTCGTGTTTCCGAGTCAGTGGTGACTGGACACATTGCACGAGTAATGGGCTTCTTATCTGAGGAAGAGCTGCCGTGCTACTGCAGCAGCCCGGTGACTCATCCGGGGAGTATCTGCACTACTATTTGTCTAGTAGGGAATGCTGATATTTAGGGGAGGGGAAATGGCCCTGTTCCAAAGGAGTGAAGTAATGGTATGATAGTAGTAATAATTTACTTCTGCAAAGTGCCTGTTATTGCGAAGAATCACTCAACAGATTATATACGTGTATATGTGGGGATCAATCAGTCTCCTCTGCAGGGGACATGCCAACCATTCTGCATCAGGAATGCTGCACAAAAGCATTTTAGAGGAGAAGTGAAGAACAGCTTCTCCAAATGAGTACACAGAAAGAGGATATTGGGCAGTGAAAAACACCCAAGACATATTTACAAGTATTTGCCTCTTTAAACAGCAGGCTGTCTTTTATCTTCTCTTTTCCCAATGCCAGGGCAGTGCCAGAGCAAGGCTTTGTGTGAGCTGTAAAAAACAAACATTCAGGAAAAGAGAAAAAAAAACAAGGCACAAAGGAAAGCAACAAATACACATTAGAGAGGTGGAAGCCCAGCAGCCTACCTGCACTGTTGCATTCAGTCTGACATTCACAGACCCCCTAGTCTCTGCACCCACAGAGGCCTCCACAAAGCCTTGCCTGGACCTCCCAAAGCATGAAGGCATTGCAGGTTTCCTCAGCTCAGAAGAAACACCTAGGCAGGGTCAGCCAACATAGGAGAACCTAACAGGGAAAGAAACACCCTCCACTCATGCAAGAATGGCCACCACCCCTGCTTCATGCACTACTGCTCAGCAGCACCAGGTTTCACAAAACCACAGAGGCCCATCTTCAGCTCAGGGAGGTGGGGCAGCTCCTCCGAAATCAGCAATTTTGTCCCAAATTAGGCCAGCTGGAGGTGTCACCTGTCAGCTCCCACCCATCCCCAAGGGAGGAGCCCAGGAGGAGAAGAGACTCCTTGCCCCAAGCAGCCTCTGCCCAGCCACAGCAAGCACTGCTCATCAGCTGGGGCTGCTCCAACAGGGACCAGGGTCCTCCTCGGCCCTCCCATATGGCATCCAGGCTCCTACACCCTTGTTGAGCCACCCTTTTGTCTCCAGCACTGCTGTAAAAAGGGGTGATCCCACCTTCCCTCCCACCTCGCCACACACCCTGCTCCCTCCTCTGCACTGCCATCAGTGATCATCTGGCTACAGGGTGGTCAAGGGAACTAGAAGATCAAGCTGAGCTAAAATAAAATAAAATAAAATAAAATAAAATAAAATAAAATAAAATAAAATAAAATAAAATAAAATAAAATGTGTTCAACTCTTTCATCTCCCTGACCCAACTCACAGCACCAGGAGTACTTGTGCTGATGCAGCACAGCCTTTGGCACCTGCCCTTGTCCCCACCCTCACTTTGCAGCAGATCCACAAGCCTTGGTCTAAATCTTACTCATACCAGAGGCACCTGTGAGGATACCATAAGTGGATGCAAGTGGCCACTTGACAGAGCGATAGAGTGTTTCAAAGGAGGGTTATTTCATATCTTCATGGCAAAGTGTTATTATCTTTGTTCTTTTCACAATAATCTTACAGGAAAGCACAGTAAGGTTCAAATAACCGTGCTTATTAACTCTGTGCGAAGTGTTACATGAACACTTTGCAGTGCTAGCAGTCTTTTGAAGCACAACAGGGCCATGAAACAAGTCACGTACAATTTAAAAGAAAGTTGGCCTATTCCAGTCCATTACAAGTAGGCTTTAGGATAAGAATGACTGCAGTTAATATATGTAAGCAACACAGAACAAAGGAAAAAAAAGCCAGCAGGTTTTTCAAGACAATGCCAGACAAGCAAACAATAGACATACCCAGTGTGGGATTTCAAAGACAACCAACAGTGACCTAATTGTTCTCCCATCAAAGTCTATGGGGGTTTTGGTATTGATTTCCAATATAACTACCCTTAGTATAGACCGGAACTTAACGGGATTGAAAAGACCTCTCCTCCACCTTCAGTTTCACAGACTACCTCTTCCTGTTAGTAACTGGAGAGTTCTTCTTTTCATGCCAGCTACACAACTTTTTATATAGAAAAGTCATAAATATTCAACCCTATTGAATTTTCTCATAGTGCAGTTTGGAAGTGGGAAGCGAGGCAGGAAAAGCAGCATCACAGAAGCAGAAAAAAATCTGCAAACATTGAGGAGTCCCTCTGCAGCAAGTCTGATATGTAGGGTTTTTTTCTGAGTGTTGCAAGAAATTTTAGTCTGGGAAGATATGAGGTGGATTCAAGGAGCGTCTGACTCACTGGGCAGAAAGAGTAGGTAAGAGTAAGACTGTGATGCCACTGCAGTCCAGGAACCACTGAGATCAAAATCCTATCAGATTACTGGTGTAATTTAATTAAATACTCAGACATACACACACACTTGCATTTATGTATATGGGGCGTCACACCCCCAAACCTCCTCTGAAAGCATATTACTGCAATATGAATATGTAATAACTAAACACTGTTGGCAGTGATATTTTTAATTTGTTCCCTGCCATTAGGAGCCTCATGCTAGAGGGCACATGAAGTGTTCCCCCCTCTACAACTTCGGGCAGGGACAAGGCACCTGAGAAGGATGAGGCGAGCAAATGAACAGCACGTGGCTCTGGTGCTCTGCCACCCCTCTGCTTGCACAGTACAGCTCACCACCCGCTCAGCAGCTATTTTTCATATGTTAGTTATTTAGAATATGTCAACAAATGCATATTTATGTATAAATGCTAATTATGCCAATGTAAAGGAAACCGAGATGATATTAATGATCCTCTCTGCACTCCGCTTTGATTTTGTTTCCACTTGATTCATGGAGCTGGCCTCGCTCGGTGTTGCGGGGTGGCTGAGGTTTAAAAGCACACATGATGGATCTCTCCCGCGCATCTACCCAGCAGCCTTCGTAGCCAGGGTCACGTCTTAAACCGCTCCCTTGCTCGTAATCATGTCAGAGTCGATAAACATTTATATCTGAATTCCAAATGTAGCAGAGCTGGTGGTTTAGATTAAGGAGGAAGGAACACGGGTCAGGAAAAGAGACTGCTCTATTGGTTTTCTCCGTCACAATGTCTTTGATCAATACAACTAGCATCTCTCACCACCTGTCCCACCTCCTGAGAATATCCTACCTGGAGGCTCTGGTAAAAAACACGATTACTCCCTCGGTATGTCTACAGAACCTTGAAATTTGATCTGTTCTGGTCCTTCTTCAAGGTGAGACCTGATCTTCTCTGCCACGAATTTGCAAAGCTAACAAAACAATTCAGACATGTTCATGAGGGTGTTTCCAATGTCACCAGGACAGATCATAAATTTCACCACTTCTGCCAAAAGTGGGAGATAAGCTCTAGGCTAAATTGCAAACTCAGCTTAGTCAGCTCAAGGCTGAGCCCGAATGCTTCTGACACCCCCGCACATATGTTGAAGCACTTGTAGTTGGCCTCTGGCTTTCAAAATTGGCATTTAAGTAGATAGAGTTTGTGCTCCTTTGGGTCTAAAATAAATTCTACTGACTGGAAAATAAAGTATGTAAATTATTAGTCCCAAGATTGGGGTAATTAGAGGGTTAGTCGATTTATATCAGCAATTGCAACAACAAACAGAATGCTACAGTCTGCTTCCTGCATCTCGCCGGACCGATTGGCACTTAATGACAGGGAAATTGAAGGTATGCTGCCGAAAAGGCAGCCCTCCCAAATGACAGCTGGGGCTTGTGAACTGCCTTCTATTATTTTTCTGCCAATGCTGTATGCAGGTCACTTGAAATCTCACCTTTGTGGGAAATTGGGGAAAATGTGGGACTTACGACTGACTGAACATATGCAGACAAAATTTCCTCTGAAGCGATGCTTGTTTTTAAGTGGTTTCAAATCATCCATTCAGAGCAATCACTGGAGGGATGGGTTCACTGTGGCAAGACAAGAACAGCTTAGGAAATGTTTTCAGTACATTTCAGTAAATCCAGAATATCCTTCTGTGCACCTTTCCTTTGAGCAACTTATAATCTAGACAGTTGTAGAAGAGAGAAAAAGGTATAAGCAGAGTCTAAATGCCCGGCAAGAAGCAGAGCCTGACGTAGGCACGTGCACGCTGGCTGCACCAGACCTAACGCAATTGCTGTGGAAGCACAGCCAAATTCTTCATTGCTGTGGACCCTACCGAGATATTCATGCCAAGGAAAACTTGTAAAAGCTCCTCTCTTGCTTTGTAACATCATACAGTGTCCTTTCTGTGCCCATAAGAAATGCAGAGCCCAGCCCCTCCCATTTCTGATGGGTTTTATTCGTTATGCTCTGCAGAATGTTTCACCCATCAGTACCATGCGGTTGGGTTAAGCAATTCTACGCCATGAGGTAGACAATTTGAACGCCATGGAAGTTTGACATTTTCTGACAGGTTAATCAGTAAACAGTTGCATTTAGGGGAAAAAAGAGAGAGAAAGAGAGGGGGAAAAGAGAGAAATTAGGACTCCCTAATTGATTCAGAAACTGAAAGGATCAAGAACACTTTGGATTATTTATTCACAGTTAACAATTTATCCAGCCCTAATTACAGCCGCTAGAACATTTTCTTAGCTGCAATATTAATTACACTTATTTTGTGGCTGCTATTTATGTGAACAGAAGATGAAATATGCAATTAGGTGATCAGATGCTACAGAAGTATCACTGATAATTTTTTTCACAATAGGTATCATTATCCCTTTAGAACAATGCTAAAGGCTGGGTGTAATTGCTGCCCATCATTTAACACGGAGTACAAAGACTCCCACAAGAGCCCTTATGGAGCCAGAGAGCAAGTCCAAGGCATCTTCTGCCCAACAAGCGTGCACAAGTCACCCAAACAAAGGCACAAGTGTGCAAAAAGGTTTCGCTATTTGGGAAAGCTTGAGCATAACTGCAAACACAAAAAGAAACAGAGAAGCTCAGGGCTGCCAAGAAACACCAGAGCCAAGTCAGGACAGCACAAAGAGCACAGTCCTGAGAAAAGTTAAGCAAAGAGACTTCCGCGCTGGTGTGCTGAGCTCAACGAGGGCTCAACACCGCAGGCAAGGACGCCAAGCAAGGACACCAACCAGCTGCAGTCCCTGGGCTGGCAGAGGAGCAAGACTGTGGCTTTGCAACGAAGGAGAAATTCAAAGCAACCCTTGATTCCATCACCATTTTCTCCAGCTATGGAAACAATCTATCATGACGTTTTATATTTAGCTGAACATTTGCGTCAAGAAGGATAAAAACAGGAAGAGCATTGATAACTTTTTCTTTTATGCTGCTCCTTGTATACTGCTTTTCAAAGGAGGTAACATTTTATTTCCATTCGGTAGGTAGTAAAGCTGAAGCACAAAAGAGACTAAAAATAAGTTAAAGCATTGCTGTACAGTGCAACAGAAAAATAACATTTCCATGATAGAAGTTCCTATAGAATATATTAAAGCAGTAAGTTCTTAAAATTACATTTCATGGCACATTAAAAAAAAAAGAGAGAAAGGAAAAGGGCAGACATGGCATATGATATTCCACAGAACCACGGAGTAAATTACCAACAGGAAAAGATCCATATTCAAATCTGACAGAATGCATACTGGTGTTATCTTTGCTTACTTGACATCTCTCATACTTTGTTCCCATAAAGGTCTTCTTCCCTGGAAAAGACCGGAGGAGAGCTACCCCAGGGCTTCAGGTTTCTCACTTACAACTCAGAGGAGACTTTTGCATACTGTCTTTTCCCTGTTCTCTCAGCAGGAGTCTATTTTGGTCACTGTTGTGAGCCCCACTTGTAAGGTTAGCTGACTGCTTGCCTTTTCTGTGTGGAAAATGAGAGCACTACCACAGACTCAAGGATTTCCTTTTAGAAAGAGAAGTATAAACATAGGAGGATTAGCACGCATAATATTTAAAGTCACAGCAACCTGCATGATTTATTTTTATCAGTCCTGTTAAATGTCACAGTTATAGGAAATAGTAAACTTTAACTAATAGGAAGCTGTTTTGCTTGTATTTTGCTAGAACAAAGAACAAAGCCAAGCCAGACTTGCAAGTATTGCAAGTCTGTGGAGTTTTGAAGGCCCCAAAAAGTGACGTGTGTTTGCAGAACGCAAACCCCCTTGGGCCGTGATTGCTGGTGGCGGTGCGGCCGCGTGGCTGAATCTCAGAGCGGCGAGATGTCGCCTACCGGGCGCCCAGTGGCAAGGAACGCCGGTTCGTGGAGAAATGGCGAGGAGCCGGATCGCTGCCGGGAGCCGGCCATGCCCTGGCAGGACGCAGTTATCACCCCAGGGGTGGTTAAAGACCATCTGGTGGGTAAAGGTCTCTTGAAAGCTCCATCAGAAGGGACACTTCTAAAGGGACTGCGTCGGTCTGGGCTAAATTATAAATAGGTGAAAGCTTAAATAGTTTCCACTGCTTTTCATTCACATCAGCTGTTCCATGCTGTTAATGCCAAGTTGTTTTTGTGAGGCAAAACTGTTCCCATTTAACCTGAGTAGTTTGACTTTTTATTTAAAATACTGAACTGTTATGTTTAATAATGAATATCAAACTATTGCAAGGTGACCAGAGTGAAATGATTAAATATTCTCAAATTAATTTTAAACAGGAATTTCCTTTTCAATACTTCTTTTTTAACTTTAACTCCTATTCGCAACAGAATAACAATTTTCAAATACTTCAACCTTCATTTTCTAACCAGCTTCTGCCAGTCAAAGTGCTTTATGGTTTTATATTTGACCTAATTTTCACTGTTTCTTTGTCCATTTAGTAAATAATATCTCTTTGTGCAGATAACTCGGAGTTCATTGCTGGAAGTATATTTCTGTGCGGAGTTCTCTTTTTATGGCCATGACACATTTCCTTCCAAATTTTAACTTATTGAACTCCATTGATTTCCTTACGTGACCTGGGCTTGCCAGGGAGAAATATGTAGCTTAATATACTGGGTCTATAACAGCCCTCCCGTAGCTGATGAAGCAGCACTGGCTCAGGTGAATCTGGAGAAACACTCCCTTTAGAAGATGCCTGCTGTTCTACCATGGAAATCAGAACTAGCTGGCTAAATAAAGACACTTTTCTTGGAACACGGCCCCTTCAAAGCAAACTGAACTCCAGTCCCGCTCCTCAGAACCGCGCACCACTGGTTAGGCCTGAGACACATGATGGATGGCACACATTGTCTGAAGACAAAGCTGTTTATAAATATCCCAGCCTACGACAAAGGGTCTGATCTCACTTATACCAATTTTAGCCCAGCTTTACATTAACTTATGTGAAAGAAGATCCATAACATACACATTCTGGAGAGTAAAGTTTCTTGCAGAAATGTGATCTGCTTCCTGTATTTAAAAGATATTTATGCTCCCTCCTGGGCAGACTGAAGTCTGCAGGAATATTTTTTTCCTAAGGAAAAATTGCTTTACGATGCTCTGCTCATGCTTGTATGTAGTCAGTCCCCCCTGCATTTAGGAGGTCTTTACCTTTTTACTCTCACCAGCAGGACTTAGCAGCAAACACGCACAGAACGAGGGGATCACCCGTGTGAGATGGTCACCTAATGGTGTAGGGGCAGACACAACGCCATGCAAATTTCTGCATCTCGTAACAAAAACTGCGACGACAATTGTGTAGAAGACCAGCTCTGTAGATACACTGCCCCCTTCCCTCATTGTAATGAACATAAGTAATTAAACTATCTTCCCAACTCCTCCTTCTATACCCTTGCAGCCTATTGCCTGCTCGCCCTCCTTTCCAGGCTTGATGAGAAACATCCAGAGTCTCAAACACATACCACTCAAGCTGATGGAATCACGTCTGAAACCCAGTGATGAAGGCGGGCCAGAAGATTACAGAAATGCCACGGCAGGTCATCCAGAAGAATCAGCTCTCGGGGGGAAAGCAGAGTGTGAGCAGGCAGAGTCCATTAATAACAGACGTGCTTCTTTCCACTTCAGAGCTCTCAAGGTGCAAAGCTTCAGATGTGCGAGACTTGACAGGCCTGCTGCACTTAAAATTAGGGTGTGTAGACAGGGGCATTTGGCACCACTGAGATGGTCTGAGCAGAAAACGTACCGTTTCGGTCATCCGAAAAGAGTTAGACACTTGTTGCAGGCAGAAATGGGAGGGAGATAGCAGCTGACCAGGGGTCAGGACATCATGGCCAGGACAGCGAGAAGCCCAGAGCTTAGGCAGTGGTTGGGGAGCGCCTCAGTCATCAAATACTCAGAGAAGAAACTCAGCTGTAGGAAATGTCGTGGGGGAGCGGCAGTGCAGCTGGAGGGGGGTCAGCATTGCTGAGCTGAAACACAAGACTCCCCGGCACCCAGAGGAAAGAGTCAGCAAAGCCAAAGCTGAAAACCAGCAAGCTCCACTGCTGCGAGGCTTCCAAAAGTAGGGAAACCTGGTGGGTTTGCTGCTGAAGCAAGGGCTCAGCTCCTCCACGGGTGAGTCTCTGAGGGTCTGCCCCAGGATGCGGAGGGCTCACACCTCAGGTGTAAGCAGCGTAACATTAATCAGCTTCCCCGCTGAAATATACTGCAGGACTCCTGATGTTTAGGAAAAACTCACCAATATAATCTCCACACTCAAAAAGAAAACAAACTCTTTGAAAGTGAAATTGCTTTTTTTGTTGTGAATTATTTTCCCCTTCAGCTCCTGTTCTCTTGGATTCCTTAGTTTAGTATGACAAGAACTTGAAGTTTGGTTTTCTTTTTCCTTTATAATCTCTCCAGGGCTAGATTTTGATATCACCTTCCACACTAATGTCCTATTGGCACTGTTGGTCTATGAATAGTATAGTTTACTTTACAAAGGAAATCTAGCTCGATCCTGATCTTTCCTTCATTAATATTAACAAAAGATGGCTTCACTCAAGTCAGCTGTCTAAAACTAGTGAAACAGAGGGGAAAAATAAAACCTCTGTGTTTCCTCCATTGTTTGCTCTATAAACCCTAGAGAGACTGAACAGCTCTTTTATCCATCATTTCTACTCTAGCAAACAAGTTCCTAGCCACCCTCCTGAAGCCTAGCATTATGTCATTTTTTTTATAAACTAGACCACATCAAGATTAAAACCCCACCTCTTGAATCAGTTTGGAGCATAGACTTGACTTGCACAGCTGCCCAGAAGGCTTTCTTTAATGTATCTTGGACATGCTGGTGGAAATACATCCTGTGTCAAGGAAATCAAACCGCAAAGACAAACTAGAGATTTTACCCACGCAACGAGTAAAGATAACCTGCACGGTAACTGTATGTACAAAAGGACTTCCTACAGAAACGTGGATTTATTTTACTACAGGAGGAAAATAAGGGAGCATATCAGAACGGTCAATGTGAGGAACATACGTAGATTAACTGTGTGCTTGGCACTCGAGTCACAGTGGTGTAATGCTGATTTACTGCTGATTTACATCAGTGCAAACTCGAACCGTCTGTGACTTTTTGGTTAATGTGGCTGCAAAGCTCAGAAGTCACTGATCTGAAATGTTTCCCTCAGGGCGACTGTGGCAGGGTGGTGACTTCAAGAAGGCTGTTATCGTTATGACCGTGTCACTTACTGCCCATGGAACAAGATGAGCTTTAGAAACATAAACCAAAGTATTCATAAAGCCAGCTCAGTTCAGCACGGAACTGGGAAAAAAAATGACATTTTGTGAAGAAAATAACACAGAATAAAAGGCCTTGCATCTTTATACAACTCCTATTTCTGCAAATATTGCAGGAGTAAGATGGTATAAAATCAGACCTCTCCATTAATCTGTGTAAATGACAGCTTTCTAAATTGTGTTTACATTTGTTTTTCACTGGTGAATCACTTCCTGTGGCTGTTCTTGCCACATACTCTCCAATAACGATGATGTAAACTACCGCTTTAAATGACAAAAGAAAAACATATTTCCTTTCCTCAGACAGAGAAGTTGAAGTTCTCATGGAAAAGGAAAAGCTTTGACTGCCTGGCACCTGCAGCTATGGCAACCGGCCAGCACGATCATCTAATAAAGTTTGGAGCAGTGGCAAACTTCTATTACAGCCTTCCCAAATCAAATAGATTTCTGGCGTAGAACAACATGTACCTAAAACTGCACAAAGCGATGTGGGATTGCAGCGAGGAGCAAAATCAGAGCAGTATGTCACAAGCAATCACACGGCCTGTCCAATCTTCCAGAAGACAAGCAGACATTTTATCTCTCAGAGGGCAGGAGTAATGAAAGGGTTTCATCCATTTGTTCTGCTCTCCAACGCGGGGTCCAATTCTAGCACAATATCACGAGCAGCATCTGTTTCATGTTGGCAATCGGTCATTCGTCAGCATTTAAGCCGCCATAAATTCATCAGCCTGGGACGTGTTTGAGGGAGATGCTCGGGCTGGAGGAGCAGGAATGTTGCTGGCCCAGACGAAGACACGCTGAGAGCTCGAGGCAGGGGAGCTCCCAGGCCCCACTGTGGTGCCCGCTCCTCTTGAACACGTGCTACCAGGCCTCACCCAGATGACACGGGCACCGGCACCAGGCACGAGCCCCCTCCCCTCTTTAATGTCTGAAGTGGCCTAAATATTACTGTACTAACGTTAGGTATCACTACCTGAGACTGCAGGCCTGAACTCACAGGGATCAGACCGATCACTTTCCCCCAGCAAGGTATCACCAAACCCGCTCCAGTATTTGCCCTGTGATGCCTCTCTGTACAGAGACAGTTCCCATAAATGCTTTGCTCAAGTCAAACTGTGTGTGTACACCAACAACCAAAGAAATAATGACTTCAATTCATCAAAAATTCTTAGCTTACCCAAAGTTCTGATTTCTTACAAATAGTTTCCACACAGCCCACGCTAAGTGCACATGGATGACTCTGATGGCAAACTGAGCCGGGAGTGACTCTCCCCTTCCTCTGCTTCCCTCTGCCCACCCAGCAGGCGCCGGAGCAGCCTGGCCTGGCAGCAGCACCCAAGGCACTCAAGGGTGCAGCGTGGCACTGAAGGGCAAGTCCCTCCTGGCAGATATTGCAGCTGTGGGCACTTTCGGAGACACCCTCACTTCGTATCTCCACTCCTCACAGCTAATTTTTACATGAAGTCAAATACAAGATGTTACAGAACGAAAGTCCTGGAAGGTTTTTGTCTACTTTCAGAGGCTTGTCTGCATTCTTCTGTCAGAGCGCCTCACATGATGCTAGATGCTCGCAACTCACTGAAATGTTTCCCAAATCTTGTTTCTTCCAGTGAAAAGCGGGCAGTTTCCTACCTTAAAAATTCTCTGCCTACAATCCCAGGAGACTCCACACCCAACCCCTCTCTCCCTCTACTTCATTTTAAAGTCAATTTTCCACTAGGGACAGAAGAACATTTCCTTAGCTGCTAAGTTAATTTGTGTGTTCAAAAACCTGGAAACCCCTCAGTCCATATAATTCAGCTCTGACCTGCCACTGAGGGCTTTACCTTCAGAAATAAATGAAAAATCGCAACAACCTCAGATAGATAGGTCATCATTATTGTACCTTCTCAGGTTTACGGGTGCACGTGCAAGAGCTCTGATGGGTCTTGCATGCCTCTGTGTAAGACAGGCCAGGTCGTTTAGAAACCAGACACTTGCCAAAACTACTTATGGGTACCCCTGTGTATTGGGTGGTAGCCTCACAGGTCCAGCTAGTTTTACTAAAAAAGCAAAGCTTTGTTGAAGCTGAAGGCAAGTGTTTGATTTTTATAAGGTGACAGTTTCTGGATCTGAGACTCGCTTATTCACAGTTATTAACATTTTCAGGCTACCAGGATGTCATTAAGAGTCTAACAATGTCAATGTAACAATGTCTAACAAGTAACAAACCAATTTCGGTGAAGCATTTATAATGATGGATTGTTACCAGTTCTAAAATAGTTGTCATACCTCCTTACATCTGGAGTTGGGCGATATCTTCACAGGCTCCTTGACTGATCTAACAAAACACAGACCTTTACCCCTGAGATAGCTGCCTTCAATCTCTTCACAGACAGCAGGGAGAGCAGACACTTGGGGGCACGATGCGTGTATCTCAGTGTGGGAAAGGGCAAACGCATCACGCCATACAAGGGCCTATTTCTTCCCTTAATGATAAAGGGCGTGCAGGGTGATCAGCTCAGCTTGTGGAGACCAGGGACTTCCACGTTCAGCAAGAAGGGTCCCACTGGAGCACCTGCCTCCTTCATTCTGACGATGGCCCCAGGTCCTGCGACAGATTTAAAGGGAAGATAGGAAACAAGACGCCAAGGGCTTGATTCTCAAGACATGTTGAAAAAGTACATGCCTCTCTTTTGACATGTTCTGTCCTTTTTGAAAAGCAAAAGCAGGTATTATTATTTTCTAATGTGAGCCATTTCCTATTACCCTCAACCATGTTGAGGGCAGCTCTCGGTGAGCAGCCACACTGAAATACAGGAGGATGTGCTCCTCTTTCTCTATTCAGTAGACAAGGCTGGGATATTTGTAAACAGGAAAACAATCATGATTTATGCTGGTCGGGAAAGATGTCTTTGTCCTCATAACTGGAAATGCAGCTCTTCCTAAACTCAAAATTTCTATGGGTAATTTTTCACTTTTTCATTAGAACACAGAAATGAAATGCCTGTGAATCACGCGGATTGCTGCAGTGCTGCACACTAGACTTCAGCACAATGTAAGCTTTTCCAAGAGGACAATTGTTCAGGCTGCCCTTTCGCTGAAACATTGCCCCTAGATGGGCACTGCATGACCATTGCGTGGCCAAAAAGGGTCAGTCCCCTTGAGGCACTCAAGCTGGAGAGAAAAATCATAACAAGAGGTGCTGGAAATGGAAGTCCCACAAGACTGACTCTCAGATGGATACATCAAAGATTAAAAAAAAAAATAATGAAAAAAAGCATTTCATTTCAGTTAAATATGCACTATGAGTAAGTGTGAGACTGGAAAGGCCATTGGAAGCAGATTTTTTCCTAAAACAAGCTGGATTTCCTCAAACTATTTCAACTTTTTGTTTCTAAGTCATGAGGAAGAAAAATAAGGAGTATCAGAATCTTACATGGTATGGGAATCCTGGTCTTTTTTCTCACCTATCAGAATGATCTCTGGTTTTCTGTGTTTAAGAAGGATGTGGACAGGAAGTGAAAAAATCAGTTTTTTTCTTTCTCAACATTAGTATTTTACTTTCTCAGTGGTTCAGGAAGAACAAGCTGTACTGGTATACATTCGGAGGCAGCCTTTTCAAAAAAAAATAGGTAGCTTTTTTTTAGATGAAAAATTATATTTGGCAGCAAATAAAAGATAGAAATCCTACAGTACATATTACTAAGAGTTATAATTATAGTTCATTCTGTTCAAGGTAAATTAAATCCACGATTAACAATGCTTTTGCTCAGAACCAAAATGATATTTAGACAATCCTATGCCCCAAACCTCTTTCTTATCTTGTTACATTTCTAAAGACAAGATATTTTCACATGTGAAAAATTCCCTGAAGGACAGGTGTTTATAACAGATGTGATAATGAGAAGTTGATTATTTCATTTTAATTTAACAAATAATGTGAAAGCATTTAGCAGTAACTCTTTATAATTATAAAACAAGAACATATTTTTCTTCTGACTTTCCAAAGAGCGCAAGGAGAGCTGTTGCTTTAAATCAATGTTTCAGGCAATCTCACACATTCCCTGATCACCTTAACATTTTATATACGGGTAGTATGCACATTTACTTGCTCTATATGCCCAAGGGTCAAAGGATGGTGTAGGCTGCACAATAATAGCAATCAAATATTTATGCAGATGTAGAACATCACTGCTGGATATGCTTTAAGTGCTCCAATACATGAAATAAAATATGAGTGTGGAGGAGAACGATCTGCACAATACAAATGTTATTCAAATGCAATAGTTGCTGGGAACTTTGTTCAAGTAATACTACCCACCTTCTGCTTTTTTTAATCCATAAGATGGTGTTACCAAAGAAAAATAAAAATAGCACGGCTACTTTTAGTAGAACGGCTTCATTTAATTCTATCCTTTCTAAACATCTATACAGTTCAAGGTGATGGCAATACTTTTCCTGTACTTCCTCCTCTTGTAACTTGATACAGCAATTGCACATATAGAGATAAAATATTTAAGAATCTGCTGCCTTGATCTTAGGTAACTTCATATGTCTTGCCAAAAGGCATTAGGTTTCCCCCTCCAGGATGCAGACTCAGCCATAGCTGTTTCCAGATAATTTACGAAACAATTTTATAGTCTCGGGATCCCAAATTAAGGTGTAATGAGGTGGAGGAGATTTATGGGCTATCATGGCATCTCATGGTAAGTAACCTTCAAAAGAGTGTTAGATAACATGGTCAGATTCATACTTTATGAGCATTGTTTCTGGGACCTATCCCCAACTTTGCATGTCTGGAAAAAAGCAATTTGCAAATTAGTTGTAAAAATGGGGGAGTTCCTCGGTTAGTGACTGAGGACTCCAGGAGCATGGGGCAGCTTATTCATTGGTGGGACTTAACGCCTGGCTAAGGGACTTTCGAGCGGCACCTCATCACGTAGTGGCTTTCAGGCTGGGATCTGCAGAGCTGGGGCATGCCAAGAGTCTTCCTAAGGTGTCCACAAGGAAAGATTAAGGAAAACACTACTACTATAAGAGGCTTACATACCTCAGTATCTTTCCGGGAGCATACATCTGGCCCATCAAATGAAAATAAAAAGCCCACAGCCTGCTCTAAGCCAGTGCGTAGAACAGCTCCATCTTACACAAAAACCTAGAAGGATCGCCTCCAACAGTCAGAAAAGACTGACATTTAATGACAGTTGCTTCTAACATGTTCTCTGGAATAACACAGATCTCGTCTTTTAGATTGCATACCATTTGTTGTCCTGTCATCTTGTTTTCCTTTCAGAATTAACTGTGCAAATTAATTCTTTGTCACAAGAAGCAATGGACGTTTCATTTTGGTGTCTAGCTGTGAAAGTCAATTTTTTTGCCTAAGCAAGCATTGCAGATCGGTCTGACTTTGCATGGCTTAATTTGTGATCAGTAGGCAGACTTCATGGCTACAACGTCTGCCATCAGCTTGAATATCACGCATACCCACTCTGGTTCTTAAAATGCACTGTGACTAAGCATTGGACTGCCCTTGAAACCCCCTCGAACCCGCAACAACTGAAAACATTTTCTGGGCCCTCTGCATACAGAATGGAGTTCAGTGTGCCACCCCTGTCCCCTTGAGTTTTCACTGGCCTGTTTACAGGGTCAGTGGCCACCCAGCTCTCCGCAAGGAACACGGACGTGCCAGGAGGCACAGACAATAGCCTAAGGACACGATCGCTCTGGTGTTTGCCACTGCTGAGGAGCTGTGCTTGAGGGGGGCTTTTGTGCCCCCCAGGGAGAGCGGTTGGTGTGACCAAGCCGGAGGAGCAAAGCCCCACATGGGACTTCCCACAGCCACAGCCGGACGGAGCATGGGCTGGTAAGGGACAGACCTTCTTCGGCATCACACCTGCTTCCCTTCTCCCTCACAGAGAATGGGAAGGGCTGTCTATTACCTCCGATAACTACCAAACCCAGGGCACCACCGCTGAACAAGCACCGTGCCCAGCTCCGGCATAACCCCACTGTAACCGCCTGAGCTGGGGCTTGCGTTGAAATTGGCTCTCACGTATCTCTGCGGAACCCGTGCCTGAGAGGCAGGACTGAAACACAGCACACATCTTTTGGAAGAGCCAACACTTGACAAAGTATCCTGAAATGTGTTTCTCTGCCAGAAGTTATACAGCACCAGGTTGAACCGAAAATTCCTTGTTGCTATGGTTGCCGCTTGCTCTAAATCTCTTTACTACTCCTTGTTGAACAGCAGCAAAGGAGAATAAAAACATATACAACACTTGTAATTGCCTAGTGCATATTTTAACATTTCTCTTTGGTGGCTGCTTTAAATTATGCAGTAATATTGCTGGCATGTTTCTCCAGTCCCTCTTCCCTAAGAGAACACATTTTACAGTGCTGAAATTGGACACTGGGTGTAAGAATCACACATTTGAATATTTTTTTCAGTAGCAAATGTGTCACATGCAATGTATTACAACTCAAGCTGTAAAAATTAAGTGGCACTTGCATTCATTAAGCATACATGAAATCTAATTCCATTAGGTCCAGCAGCATTAAGGTCTGTCTGTTGCTGCTGATGTTACAGCTTAAGGACATTATATCTGCTGGCTAGATTTTGTTTCATAACCTAATAAAGCCAGGAATTAGATCCTGGCTCGATGCCTTTGCAAATCCAGCTCGATGAACATATAACATGAAAGCCGTGGATGAAAATTATTTATATTCATCACTGTCCAAAATATTAATTTACCAAAAAAGGTTTAACAGATTAAGCAAGCTGTGGGCACCATGCCCACAGCAGAACTAATTTAAAAGACAACAATACGACTTGCCGAAGCCAAACCTCACTTATAATCTTCCAGTTTTGTTACAGATACGGCACGGAAGAACTGCTAACATTTCATCAAGGCTATTTAAAGAACTGAAAGCTTACAGTTACATTTCATTCAGCTTCCCAGAAACGTTGATCTGCACAATCTCCCAGGAAAATCAGGGATGCTTCACTTTTTCAGTTTTGATGTTTTTAGCTGATGTAGAAATTAGGTTCAAAGAAAAAAAAGGAAGGCAAAACATGAAACAATTTGATTTGTAGCTTGTGAGAGTTATTCTACTGAAAGGATAGTTTGGGTGCAGTATGGCAAGTACAAGCCCCAGCTGAGCAAATAAATCAATATGGACAAATCACTTTGGTCTGCATGTAGTTTCACAGAAGACATCATGACCAAGAACACAAGACGACTCCTTACTACTGAAAAATCAAAACAATTAAGAAACATGAAGAGAATTTTTCCTGGCACTTGCTATGAGATGAATCCAAGAGCCAGTGTAAGTTTTCATTCACAGTCCTTAGTTTCTAACTATCAAATTAACAAGGGTTCATGAAGTAAGAGTGCTTACCTTCCAAACTCTTTCATTTCTTCTCTGATTCTTAACGACATCATCAAGCTGGTCCTGTCGTTGGGAGTACCAGCAAAATGTTTAGTTCTAATGAACTGAACAACAAATCTATTTCCATGGAGATGTGAGAAACAGAAAGGTTTTACTTAATTATGTACAAATTATGCCTTGTTTTCCTGAATGTAACTTCCCAGTGGTCTGAGAGGTTATTTTTCAGAAATCAAAATTCACAGCTGTATCTAGAACATAGTGTCAATGGCATAAGTGTCCACTACAGGAAAGAGATGCTTGTTTTTGCCTTTTCAAGGACTCTTTATGGACAATCCTATCTTTGTTTCACCCTAAACCATGCTAAATATATGCATTTATATAAATAAATGAAACATAAATGAAAATATAAAATGAAACCAAACTCACAACAGCTTTACTTCCATTTCCAATCATCTGTTAAGAAAAATCCCCCAACCTACCAAGATAGGCTTTGAAGTTCTTCAGAAATTAGCATTTATTTCCACTTTTGATATGCAGAGTGGAATTCATTTAATGTAACAAAGGCACCTTAAAAGTAGCCATCTATGTCTAAGCTAAGTCACCCGCACCTTTCCCCACGGTCAACAGAAAGAGACAGGAACCCTCAGAAAACAATTAACCTCATCTTAATATAAGTGGCTTGGATAAGAGAGTTGAGCCATTTCGGAAGTCACTCTTTCGCTCGAGGAGAGCACGCACTGGGCAGCTTGGGTCGCTAACTCTTAGAAAGCTCAGCTTCACTGAGTTCTCACTTGGTAGCTACTTTAACTGGAATCTACTTGAAGAGCACAGTCGCAGCAGTATGTTTCCTATTAATTTATTGCAACACTGTGGGAAGAAGCTGTACATATCTTTACTTATGAGTCAACATAAACCATTTCATCTATAACAAAAAATACGCAGGGGATGGCTTAGCAACAAATGGTCCAGGCTGCCTTGTATACAACTTGGAGAAAAAAACATAATGTAAAGTCCCAGTCATACTTAGGAAGAAATGAAATAAATTATTTTTTATGAAGTTGAAAAAAAAAGTGGTATTTCATTTTCTGTTTTCTAGCTGTCATGTTTTCACATCGGTGTCTGTCTGGAACTTGACATACCACAAAAAATGAACTTATTGCTGTGACACTCGCAGCTGGAGAAATGCAGAAGGCCTTGATCAGAGTCCCCATGCCCGGCCACTTTGCACTGTGGCAGTGATGCAAACCAAGCAGGAAAAGCCCTGCAGGGGAAGCTGAGATCACTGCACCACTGGTCTGCACCACTGGTCTGTACCTGGTCTTTCCACCACAGTGCCCTGTGCCAGACCTGTGCAAAGACATCACCTCCAGGTGGTATGGACTCCGGGCTGGGAACAATTTGGGCCAGGGTGGCGGTGGAGGGGAGGCATATTTTTCATGGGTTCTCGTGGCCCGACATACTGAGCTGCCCTTCATTTACAGCGGGCACTTATTCTCCTTCTCTCTCTGGCCTAGCATAGAGCTCCCGTCTGCAACGAGAGATGAATGTTTTATGTAAATCACTTCCCAACGGAGTCACTCATTATTAACGCAGACAGCTCGAAAGGGAGAAACCCATGGCATTTGGCAGCAAGAACTGTTAATGAAAATGTCATTACAGAAGTCAATCTGCAAGCCAGGAAAAGGCTTCTCTAAATTTTCTTTTTCTTTATTCCTGTCTTGTGCAGCTCTGCACCTCTGGGTACGTTTCCCTTAAGTCAATCTTTTTTGGCAGATTGACAGCTCCAAGTCACAGCTTTACCTGGAAGTGGGCAGCAGTTTCTGGCAAACTGGTCATATTTGAGAGGAGGGTCTCTGCTTAAATACTGTAGAAATGGGACAGAAATCTACTAGGCAGGTATGGGACTAAGTAGCAAGGCTGAGGAAGGGGAGACTCCAATGACCAGCTGTAGGTTAGCCAATTTCCAGTGGCACTGACCTCAAAGTGGCAATGTAGTTCCTGCTTTGCTATGTATTCAGTAGAGTTGATGACTGAGCGACTCCCTGGCTTAGATCTTGCAAGTTTTTCACATTTATAACTCCTACTGGAGCATCCTCCTGGTCATATCTATGTTGAGGGATTCTATTTAGCTAATTCAAAAAAACAAATCCAACGATTCTGCTAAAAATTTCCCTACTCCTTTGAGCCATTTATACCTTTGCATAATGGACTATATTAACTGGAAGCAACCCTCTGATAAACTGACTCAAACTGACAATGAACACCCCTTTTCTCTCCCTTTCCTGGCGTCTTTCCACTGCCACACCTGACTGTTGAGGGCTGTTGTTTGGAACGAGCAGCTACCGGTATCAGGGAGAGAGGTCACTGGTCTGAGTGCACTTGTGCTGGTCATGGCTCGTGTTCACGAGTTATAAGGGAGTGAGGTGCCTTTCTCCTTGATCCGGAGGGCTTTCAGGGTCTGTACCGTATGCATGTGTTTATATTAAGCCCCCCCAAAATGTGTGTAACAGTATCTTTTTATTAAAGCAGCTACTGCATTTAGAAAAATACCCAAGCTTTTTAGGCACACAGAACATATCAAAAGCATGGTTGCCACTGTATTTTTTTTTACCAATATTTTGGTCTATTAAAAAATAATAATACTCTACTCACAAACCTTACCTCCCTCATATATGGCTGCCTAAAGTCCATACTCACAGGATCACAGAGTGGCTGAGGCTGGCAGGGACCTCTGGAGCCCATCTGGTCCAACCCCTGCTCCAGCAGGGCCACCCAGAGCAGGTCCCCAGGGCCAAGTCCAGGTGGCTTTTGAAGATCTCCAATGATGGAGACTCCACAAGCCCTCTGGGCAACCTGTGCCATTGCTCAGTCATCTGCACAATAAAGAGTGTTTCCTGATGTTCAGACAGTGCCTCCTGTTTAAATGTACTGTTTAAACTTTATACATTGGCCATTATTTGTGCTCAGTACACATCATCCCAGCTTGTCAGTACATTCCTTTTCCCATCAGCTTGGAAACTGATCTGGGCTTTGCAGCATTACAACCCACTGGTGGCAAAAGGGAAAATCATGACTATTTCTTCTCTGCATAGCATGGCAATCCAACACGATGTGGCAAAAGATGGCAAAAAAAAAAAAAAAGGCATCATAAT
>VXAA01000559.1:300467-323451 GCA_013399115.1 Anseranas semipalmata
AGGCTGGGCAACGAAACAGAGAGGGCAAAAAAGGGGCAAAAAAAAAAAAAAAAAAAAAAAGGCATCATAATTTCCCCGTTTTGCAAAGAAGTGAAGGCACAGAGAAACTGCCACTAATGTAAGTCTGCTCCCCCTTCCCCTGTTACTGTACTTGGCAACAAGAAGGCAAGAGTACTGAAAATGTTCACACCAGGCAATAATAGACAGCCAGTGATGGGCGGGGAAGAGCAAAGCAAAGCTGTTTCTTGCTGAAGTGTTAAAAAATAAATGAAAGTCCAACAGGCAGAAAAAACGTAAGCAGCATTTCAGAACACTGCTCGTTTTGCCTTGGAAACCTGCAGCCCAGTTTGGCAGCTGGTGCTGAGGGAGGCCACTGGCACGTCCCAGCTGCTGTGGGATGCCCATGGGACAGCTGGCAACAACGTGTTGTAGCCCATATTGATTTGCTTTGGATCGTCCCTGTATCCAACCGCTATTTATTGTGCAGGACACATTGAACATGGTGCCTCGGTGGACATACTTCACTGTCATGCCTGTTCAAAAGTGTTGCCTTGGAGCAATCTTAGCTTGAGAGAACCCCAAGCAGTTTTATGAGTAAGAAGACACCCAAGGTGACACTTGAGAGGAACAACATTAAAACGCACTCCTCTCTCTTGTGTCCCTGGCTACTTCAGAAGCTCACAAACAAATCCTAGCTCTGCTAGATGGAGAGTAAAAGGACCCTTATGCCCTTGTTCATGCTTCATCGTTGCTTCCTAAGTAGAGAACTAACTAAAAATGCTGACTATACTCACTGGGTTTTTAAGTAAAGATAGTTACTTAAAAGATCTATTTTAAGGATATTTAAGTAAAGGTAAAAATAAGCAAGCTAGTGAACTCACTCTTTCTCAAACCCAGGGAAAAATCAACGGCACAGGGACGACACTTCAGGCACACCTCCCATACGCAGGGCTGAGCTTCCAGGCCATCTCTGCACCGCGTTGCTGCTGTTTGGCCAAGCGACGGTCTCAGTGTGGGGAGAAGGAAATGCTCTCCCCTTGAATCCACTGGTGGGACATGCAAAGAGCAGGTGCTCCTTTTGAAATATTCTTCTGGTTGGTGCTTACAGCGTTACTGCCAAGACAATGCTTTCTTGCTCCTTGATTCAGTCTGCCTACAGCACCCTTACTGTTCTACCTAAACTGATCTTCGCCCCACTGCTACAGTACCTAAATGCAGACAAACAGACAACATTCTATTTCTGCTTTTGTCTCCTTCTGGCCAGGTTTATCCATAAAAGCAAGGCTCGTGTTGTCGTATAGCCCTCTGTCAGCTCTGCGCCCAACTCCTGAAAGCAGGAACACAGGTGCCAGAAGAGCTGCAGACAGCAGCCAAGAACGGGTTAAGTGAGTCTCTTGGACACAATAAAAAATGCTACACCTCTGTTAAGAGTTGAGATAGGACCTGGGAAAAAGCACTTGGGATGGGATTGCCAATGTGATTTATCTCCTCAGACTGGCAAACAGTTGAAGGGAAGGATTTGCTCCAGATTCAGCAACCTTTCTCATTTGGTTAAGAGCTGAGAAATCCCACGCAGCAGCCCTCCCGGCAGCCCTGCCCTGAAGGCACGGGGAGTCCGCGGGTGAGAAAACAGGAGGGCAGCTCGCCTAGGAGAGAGAAGAACTACACTCCTCCGGCAGCGCCCACCAGACTAAAAGTGGGAGAAAAGAGCCATTTCCTCTCATTTTTCATCCACATCAAAGTGCAAATTTTTCATACTTTGGAAATTCTCTTTGTTTTTACTACACAGTGTGCCAGGGTCTTGTGTCCCAAAGTCCTCTGAACAGATACAGTATCAAAGACGCATATCAGACACTACCAACCCATATAAAATGGACCATCCTAAAAAAAAAAAAAAAAACAAAACTCCGAAATAAGGTAAAATGAATTCATTTTTCAGAGCTTTTTGAAAGACCCAGTGTTGCCAAACACTTAGAGATAGTTTGTGAAGTTCTTCAATAAAATGTTCTCTTATCAGAAAGCACCAAATGACTGAAACAAGCATTTTGCAGGGAAACACAGAAACGTTGTCAGAACTTTTGTCAGGAAATATTTCTCATCTCTAGGGTGTGATTTATGGTCAAAACCTGACAGAGGCTTAGAATCGACAACAGCCTAAAGTCCTGGGCTCTCACAGACCTGAACTTAGGACTCCTGTGTGCTCGGCAGGTGCTATAAATCACCAAGGTATTAACTACCTACCAAAGTCAGCGTCTCACTTTCACAGGCTGGCACTGATCCATTCTGCATAAAAAAATTAAACATTGCAAAGGAGATCCCTGATATTTCAGTGGTCAAAGCACTTTTCTGGAATGTGGGAGGCTGGCAAAGTTGAATCTTTTGCACCTGATGTGAGTTGATTAATGAGCTGTTGGTTATGCTCAGTGAGGATCTTTCTTCCTTTCTGCATTTTTTCCCCATAAAAATAGAAGGAGCTTGGTTTCAGCCCCGTACGGAACAAAAAGGTTTTTTTCGAAACAACAAAGTCATGTAGAACTAGGAAATCATCTCTCACCCAGCTGTTAGAGACAACTCATCCCTCTGAGATGGCCATGGTTTTCTTTTGGGACACCCTACAGCTCCCAGGTGAGCACCAGTGCAGTACCTAACACGCACGTCCTTAACTGTAGGGGCTTCTAAAGGAATCCTGCATTAAATGATACTCCTTGGAGTTTGGCAGTAGAGACCCAGGTGTAACAGAGTTAGAGGGCAAGAGCTGAGAAGTTGCATGGTTTATGCTTCGCCTGTCTCTTTACCAGGGCTCTACCGCTTCATGCTCAGGGGGGGATTAGGATCCAGGAATTAGATTTTTTTTTTTTAAGCCTGCCTGAGATATAAACACTGAAATGAAACACTTGTTGCAGAAGGACCACAAAGCTTTGCAGTTTGGGTGGATCTAGGTCCCATTTAAACACTAAATCAACCTTGGGATATAACAGTTCATTCCAGTCTAGTGGCCCTGCTTTCACCTTACCACAGGTTAACCAGGGGACATCATACAACCAGTTATTGTTTCATGTAACCAGCAATAAAACTACCTGTCTGGATCACTGCACACATATATCAACAACAGGACGTGATTTAGGAGTCTTTGGTCCTGCCATTTCAGATATGAAACAGCAATGAAGCGTAGCCACCATGTCAAAAGCTGCTCTTGGGGCTGGGATTTGGGCAAAGTGGAGCATACCCAGGAGATTTCAGTTTCACCTACACAAAACATCTGTTTCTGAGTTGTGCCATTACAAATACAGCGTACATACCTACGTGCATGCACATCATAACCAAGTGAAGCAACAGCAACTGCATGCAGCCTGGAAGTTTTACCTTTGAGTGTCCCAGGATGGCTCAAAGGATGGGCAAGAGAAGATGGCAACCTCCTGGACAGCAACAAAACCCGTGGGCAACAAGGTATTTGCACAGTCTGACTTTCCATGTCTTCCCATGTGAGCAGAGCTGGAGCACCACATAACATTAAACTTCTCACAGCTTTTCCCTGAGTACCTGAAATCTCCTTCTCCCCCAGCCCAGACAAACCTCCCTCCCCAGGCCCTGAGCAAGGTGCCTCTGAAGTGGCCAGGTCTCAGGTCCCACCAGCTCCAGGAGGGAAACGTGTCACTTCTCTTACAGCCATTCAGCAGGCATAAGAGCGTATCATGCCCAGACGTATATTGTCACACTTGTCCCTTCACTCTCATGCCCCCATTTCTTCAAACAGCCACAGGAAAAAAAAAAAAATAAATAAAGAAGCCAGTAACTTTATTAAAACTACATGTTTCACCTGTAGCAGGAGTATATTCCTTTGAGAAAGTATCCCCTTTGCAAATTGAAAGTCAGCTGCACAGTTCCTCAGGACAGAATAAAATTGAGTCCCCTCCAAGCAAACATGTACCTGGGAGTCCAGGAATCTCTCGAAAATCTCCAGCTCATCAAAGAGCTGGGAAAAAAAAAAATGAAGAAAGTAGATGGCGATCTACCTTTTCCAGTCAGTCCCCACCTACACCTGCCCCAAGGAAGAGCAGATTGCTGCCCTAGCATTCCTCCAGCAATTACTTATTACCCTTTTCCTGAAGACTTCAGATGGCTGAAGTCTTACCATCCCTTTGAAAAGCTAATGATGGTTGTTCTTCCCCTTGCCACTCCTCCAAAACAGTTTTAGGCCAGCTCTTATAAACATGAAATACCGGTTTTCTTCTGAAAACTTCCTGTGAACATGCACTAACTATTCAGACCTGGGAGATGGGCAGAAATCCTCCAAGATGTATATGGCGCCGCCTCTGTTTCAGGTGTGCTGGCTGGCAGCTGATTCATACTGACAGTAAACACGAAACAATACAACTATGTTTATCTGCACACACTGTTTAGCTTGTGGCCATTGTCACGTTCCATAAAGCTCTCACATCTCCTTTGAGGAGACGGGTAAAGATTTAGCTTAAAATAAGAATATCGAGCACCGATAGTTTTTCCTGCATGACAGACTGTGTGTTTGTGCATATGTGTATGTCAGACAGTGCTGGAATATTTTTAACACCAAACTGCTGCATCCAGAAATTGGTAAATTAAATAATCATTCATTAGTTACCATAGTGATGCAGATGCAATCACAGCAAACAAAGAAGGAGTGGGGTGGGGGGAGAAAACAGGAACAAATGCTGACAGGAGCAGGGCCCGGCATTGATTTTTGTTAATACATTTTTATTTATTAAAATCCCCTGGCTGCAAGATCTTGTTCCATATTCATTAGCGTTTCACCTGCCTGCAAAAGGAACTGGTGGATACTTCGGTACAGCCTGAAAGAGCTGGAGTAAATTGGTATAGCTCTATTGACTTTGGCAGAGCGGTGCCGGCTCACAGCAGCTGGGGATCTGGCAAAAAGCACATCCAATTCTCTTCAGCTTCTGCAGCCACCGAGCACTGCCGGAGCCTCTGGTACTTCGTAACTCCTTGCAGCAGCCTCTCCGGTAAACAAGCACAGGCAGGGAGAAGCTGCCTTTCCCGAAGCCAGCTGGTGGCTTCAGCCACCTCGCTGTCATTAATTTTGGCGGCAGTTATATAGCTCAGCCTTCTAGTCAGCCTGGAGGATCTCATCCACGATCCCTGTGCCGCTGATAAGAGAAATGGCATGGGGCTGAGAGCAGCACTCACCGGGCCACTTTACGCATGGGGGACGCACGGCTTCGGCCAGCCCCAGCCGCCTCGCCCCGGCCTGAGGCCTGTGGCAACCGGCCCGGCCTGGCCCTGGCTGGCAGCCTGGCGGAGCCTCAGGGGGAGAGGGCCGGCCCTCCTCGCCGCGGGGGCACTGGCCAACGGGCCCATGGCCAAGTGCTGGATGATAATGCCATGCGACTGGCCTGCTGAAAGGCCAATTGAAAATTCTTCTTCTCCATTTATTTCTGCAGACGTGTTTAGATACAACAGAGTGCCGGCGGACTGTACACGTGGGTAAGCCAGCTGGGACCACCGAGCTGTGGCCCCTGGCCTTTCCCACTGCCCATGACGGTGTGCTTCACACGCCCGGGCAGCTGTTTGTTCTTTGTGGCCATACATGATTTTGAGGAGGGTCTGTTTGCACAGAAAGCCAAGATGCAGGCGCTGATGCAGACACTGGTGCCAGGAATATGAAAAGGTCCCCGTGTTCAGCCCAGTGCTAGTCACTCATCCCCAGCTTCTCCCCTCTCTGCAGCCCAAAGCCTGGCCCGCTCTCGCCTTCACTGGTCCCCAGCCGTGTGTTTGGGGGTTATGTCCTTGCCAAGCAGCAGCCAGAACAGGAGAGTCCCCAGGGGTGAAAGAGAAGAGAGGAGAGGGCGCTGATGCTGATGGAGAAGATGCTCTTGCCTTGAAACAGTGCTGCAAGTCCCGCCATGGTCTGGGCTACAGGACATGGTCTGTCCCCCAAACCAGGGCAAACTGGGAGCATGGTTAATCTCTGGTGTCAAGTGGAATAGCAGCCTTGCCCTAACGTGTGTCCTAATTATGCATCATTGAGCATTTTGTTTTCTTGAGCCCGTTAGGTGGGACCCAGCTCTGTCCTGTCATGTCCTCTCACTCCAGCCAGTGGCAGCGGGCGAAGGTATGCCTGGCCTGTGTTCCTGCCCAGGAAACCAGCAGTGAAGGGCAGCTTGCGCTGAAATAAATCAGAACAAAACCCCACCACTGTCCGAGTTTGTTACTCTTCAGGCTTCTGACACTTGCCAAAGCCAGTGTAAGTCTCTTGAAAGGTGGAACCAGAGTCAGCTTTTGGCTAGCTGTTCCCAAAAACGTCGATGCAGAATGGGTGACCTATTGTGACTCTTTTCAGAAAGTCATGTATATCTCCCATACGTCGAAATATTATGTAGATGCTCCTAGAAAAACCATTAACATCTTAGAGGCAGAGGAGAAGGTAGGAAACTGGGCCGTATTGTGCCCAGAGGTCTTCCTGCAATCTGCCCTCACAGTACCTCCATGTTTCTGTCCCAAATGACCATCACTGGCCACCATTACAGGAGTTATCACTAGCCATTAGGGCCATGTGAATGAAGCTGGGCATCCCCCTCTGAGCAGCACAGTCATGAAACCCACGGAGAGACCGGGCACTCCCAGCCACGTAGGAAGCAGAAAGCCAGGCGGAGAGCCCTTCTCCCAGCACTAGATTAGTGCTGTGAGAAGGGACAGGCCACAGAGGCATAAAGGAGACCCCAAAGCACGCAGTGCCTGCCAGTGTGCCCACCTTGCCCACCAGACACCTGCCTGCAAGCCTGGGCTGGAGGCACGACGTGGTTGAGATGCATGTGGGGAGCACGTTGGCATCGCTGAGGCTAATGGTACAACAGAAGCTGCATTTACAGTCAGACAGACTGTAATAACTGCTCGAGCGAATAACATGAGCAACATATTGCAAATGGGCCTTCGGTGTGCTTTTGCAGTGCTGTCGTCACCACCCCGTTTTCCCAGCAGGTCGCTCCCTCCCTCTGGCCCCTGGAGGACGTGATGCTTTCCACCGAGACTCTGCCCGTAGCTGTTGGTCATGCACAGGACAAAATGCTCCCCGGATGCCCTCATGTACGGCGGGTGCACTCCTCGTAGCTTTATGGCATTCAGAGGAGGGGTGACGTGGTCTCAGCATCGCGCGTACCTCGCTGCAGACTTCCCGGCCAGGGGATCAGGTACGGCTGGCAGCTGTTTAGCAGCAAGAGCCCAGCAGGGCATTCCCTGCCGCAGCACGGCCAGCTGAGGCGGGCAGAGCACACACGGTGATGAAATCAGGAGACTCACCTCCCCATCCCAAACCCACGGGGGGCTCTCTGCTCATTTCCTCACTCATTAGCCCTGATTCAGGATCTTTTCAGCAACAGCCACGACTTATTAAAGTTTTTGTGTGATGAAAGCCTTTGACAAGAGCATGTGTCGCAAAGAGCGCGGTGGTGAGGCATGGCTTTCATATATATGTTAACCAGCCTGAATAGCATTACGGGGCCTGGGTGACACGAGACTAATGCAGCGATCTGCAGCCAAGTGCCAGGTTTCTGTGCTGTACATCAGGAGACAGAGGAGCCTGGGGCCGTGAGCTGAGCAGCCGGAGTGCAGCCAGCTCGACGCGTCCCACACTGCACAGTTTGCGTGGAAGTGCCGTGGTGCCAAGCGCGTGGTGGCCGCGGCCGGGGATGGCCCTGCTGGCACGGCGGCACCAGGAAAGAGTGCCGTGAACAGAAGCCTTTCCAGCCAGAGAAGTGCTTACGCACAGCTCAGCGCTGAAGGGAGAATTCGGGACAGCTTGAAGTGTTGAGGAATATCACATTTCCGCTGCAGATAGCCAGACTTGGCCGCAAGCAAAATTCGTGCAGAGACACACACAGAGTGAATTTGCTTTTCCCTCTGATAACGTCCCCCCCATATGAGAGGAATCTCTGGCTGGTGTAAATCTGCCTCTGAATGAAGCTCACGCCTCCAACCGCCTTTGGAGCTCTTTGAAAATTTGACTTGAAGAGTCCCGGTTTCCACCAAGATAACAGTTGTCTTATTTATAAAACGACAATAGATTCAGCATCTGTCCACATTTGCAATCTCTAAGGAGAGCTTGTATAATAAATGCAAGTATTTTGCTTTGTAATTTTTTTTAATTTAATACTTTCTATGGAGGCTTAAAGAGTATCATCTACTATAGCACAGAATCTTGAGATGAACAGAATAGAATAATACAAAATCAAACATTTCTGAGGTTAACTTAGAGCCACTTATTGGATTTCTATTTCTAGGCTTCAATTAGAGTAACATAATTTGTAAAAAGCTGAACAGGTAATCAAATTGCAATCAGCAAATCTTCTTAAAAAAAGAGATACAGAGAGAAAAGATTTAAACAACAAGCTTTACAGATATGAGAATAAAAGTAAACTCACTTCTACAGCCCCATGGGAAAATCTAGATGCAATCAATTCAGTGGAAAAATTAATTAAAAGAGAGAGCAATGGGATGGGGGACAAAATTCAGGTATATAGGAAATCTTTGAGAAACGCTCCTGTGAGAACACAGTAAGATCATTGTTATTCTGCTCATACAGTTAACTCATATCAGTAAGCAATCCATACACATGCATCACACTGCTTATGGAAAAAAAAAAAAAAAAAAGACTCATTTGCTCTCCCTACCCAAGTAGCTCCCATCTGAGAGAGGTTGAAGGACCACAATAACAGCTTCATAGCATGTCATATATTTTTGTGCCCATACCCAGAATAGTAACTGGTTTTTCAGTTCTGCTTTATCTAAATCGTAACTCCTCACTGGCCTGCCATGTAATTTTGGTTGAAAATGACCGCGTCATTTTGGTTGAAAATTAAGCATAATAATAATTACAGAAGGGAGGGAGAAAGATAAGGGACAGTTAGGGTTTTCTTTAAGTAAAAACCAGCATTAAGATCCCTGTGAAAGAAAACCTATTCAGTAAGGCACACAATTCATTATTAAACACAATTTTGTAACTCATAAGGAACATTAAGTCAATGTACACTACGAATAGCAAATTATGTAAAACTGCATAAACTATTACGTACTTACTATAATCAAAAGAGTACACAGCTCCCTTAGAAAACACTTGGGAAATGCTAGCCACTGAAATACAGCATGAGGAAAAGAAACAAAACATAATGAAAATGGAAAGGAGTCTGATGTAGCTCAGAAAGTGTTACATTTGATTCGAAAAGCATGCGAAAATCAAACATAAACAGCTCCTCACCATCACTACCACTCCTGTGGGCTCCTTACTCCTCAGCATACAACTCTCTGCTCCTTTGCTGGTATATCTCTGCCTTTATAGAGGCCTCCAGGTCCTGCGAGGGCACGCAGCTGCAGAGGGAGTCTGGGGCTGAGAACTCCCCCTGTCCATATCAGACCTATTTTCCAGGTACATATCGGGTTGTCTGAAGGGCAGCTGCCAAGATTTTCAGATAAACTTTAAAAACAAAACAGAACAAAGCACACCCCTGATTTTAGAGCAGCTTTACTGCTGCACACCTGTAACTCCTGCACGTTTACTGGAGCCCTGCACCTGTGCATTTAAAACCGATCTGCGCCCTCACTGCGAAGGGTCAGGAGCCCAGCAATGGGCTATAGGGAAACCTGGAGGCTAGGTACTGAGAAAAACGCTGTCAGAAGGAGGAAGCAAAAGTAGAAAAGGAAAAATAAATCTCCCTAAGCTCTCAGTAAATTTAATGCTGTCCCTGTGACACTAGGAGGTAAAACATTTCAGCAGAGATGTAGTTGTGTACGCTGAGTGTTCCTGTACAGCTCCTCAATATGATGATAATGAAGAGTCTCCTGTTCATGTTTTCCTGGTAGAGATCTCCAGCTTTCAAAAGGAAAATGAAAGAAATTGCAGAAGAGGGATGATGCCCTTCATTGATAGATGCAAGGAAGACGTTGTTCCGAAATGTTTAAATGGCCTTTATAAAACGTTCATTGCCTGTCAAGTGACTTATTAATTATTGATAGGGGAGACACAGCAGGCAGCAAGCAGCGCTGCGCTCAGTTTGACTGAGGGTAGGGAAATGTGCTGGCTTGTACCACCAAATGCTGAAAGTGCCTGATCCACACGATGCTGTCCCAAATGCAAAATCATTTTCAAGAGGAAATTTCCACATGAAAGGATGACACTGGTAAGTGTAAGTCCCGCTCCTCTCTCAATCCTACTTTCTCTGAATAAATGTGTATGCCAAAGGGATTTTACCTCAGCTGAAACTGTGTATCACAGTAACATGCTTTTTAAAATTTGTATTCTAACTGCCAGGAAAATAAAAGTGAAAAACAGGTTAAAAGCACTCATAAGGAAATGAACAGCAAAACCCCTAACAACCAGCAAGGACTCTAATACAAAGCAGAAGAAATACATACACAATGCAGATGTACGCAGCATTTGCTGGAAGCTAGCAGGCTGCTAGCTGGAACTGTGGCTTTGCTGGAAGAGCCACAGACAGGTTTTGCTTAAAATCAGATTATAGTTCAGTGCATCAGGGGTTAAATTGTACGTTACAGAAACCTCCTAGCACTTCATGCCTAAATAGGAAAAACTCATGACACCGGCTATTTGCAAGAAATTTTGCCAGCAAGGCAAAGAGTTTAGCTGAATAAAAGCCGAGGTGTATACTGCATGCGTGTTGGATAAGCAGAGCATATTGCCCAAACTGAGAAGTGTTTTGAAAGTTCACTCCCAAAGACAACACTGGGGATGGTGTTTTTTCCAACCTAAAAATTCCTTCCATTGATTTTCTTCCCTTTAAAGAAATCGCATGCCCACCACATTTCAAAGGAAACCGTCCATCTTGCAAAAGCTCTTGTTTTTCTGCTGTTGCTTTTCCCCGGGTCTCAGTAGGGGTGCAGCTACACACTTGAAATGTGCATACAGGAGGCCAGCACATTGCTCACCCCGTGTATAGTCAGAACCCCTGCAGGCAGGCAGGCAGGTCTTACTGCTAACAGAGCAACTGCACAATAAGAGATTCAGAAGTGCTAATGAAAGCCCTGTTGAAGAAACTGAAGACCTTTTCAGACCCTGTAAGAAAGCAATCTGTAAGCAGGTGCATAATTACACACCATGGGTCACACATGAAGCCCTACCTCACCCCCAAATCTTACTATTTCTTTATTTCCTTTCTCTCTTTTCTTCTTCTTCTGCACAAACTGTGCTCTTGGCCCTCTGAGTAGATTTACAAGATCTACTCCTGACCTACTTTCCTATTGTTCCTCCTGCAGCCCTCACCAAGACACTTGGCAGAACCAAAAGACTTGGGAGCAAGGCAGCGAAGTCCTCTAAAGAGCTGCGTTAGTGAGCAAACCTTCCCCAGCCTCACCCTGCCTCTGCTTCAATTTCTTTGTCATTCAGGTCAGGAGCAAGCTCTCCAAGGAAGAAGCTTGATCTCCCTCATGGGACAAAGACTGAGGTTAACCAAAACAGCAGTTCATGGAGGACCCTAAGTAAGCAAGGATGTTCTGAACTTTTAGGGAGGAAAATAAACTAACTTGTCCTACTTGGAGTTTTGTCTATGCAAAAATTGTCAGGAAGAGACTTACAGCTTTGAGCAGAAACCTCTGGTTTGGTCTACCACTCTTGGAAGCTAATAACATGACAAAAAATATTAATAAATGCAAAGACACAAATATACTCGAGGATAATAAAAAAGGACAACATGGTTAACTTGAATATTGCATTTGTCCAAAGATGATAACAGAGAAAGTGTCAGCAAAAACGAATAGTTTTGGTTTTCCTTCTGCTCATTGACTTTTTGCATCTGGCAGAACTTTGTGGCTCATTACTCTCAGCTGGTCTCCCTCCCCGCCAGACAGCCCATACATCTGATGCCCACGTGCACGTACAGCTCCCCCGGCTCTGGCAGGCCTGTACACCAGCACAGCGAGGCGCTCCACCACCCAGCAGGCAGGATTTGGGGTGTGACTAATGCTTCAGCCTTGCTGAAAAGGTCCTGCACAAAGCCCAACCAACCTCTACCATTCTCATCTAATAAAGGGAAAAAAAAAAAAAAAAAAAAACAGAAACTGAAAGGAATTTTAACAAGTGAATTCAGGGCATGCTTTTCTTTTTTCTTTTTCTTTTTTTTTTTTTTTACAGGGTGTTATACCAGGAATGGAAACCTTTTGCAACTTACAAAGCAGCTAGACATGGAGCATAACCAACACTTCTGACACTGGGGAAGCTTCAACTGCAGGTCTGGAGCTTTACATTACCTCTAGCCTTCACACATCCCATTAAAGCATCAGGGCTGCAGAAGGTGCAAGCACTGGCATGATAGAAGGGAAAGATTTTAGCTGTTTGGGCAAAGCAGATGTTTCCTTCTTCCCTAGTATTCTTGCTGGGTTACAACTCCAAGTACCGTTCAGGAAGAGAAGCCCTTTATTCTGTGCAGTACAGCAGCTTATTTTCTTCAAGCAAACAAAGAATATATGAAAGTGGCCAGAATTACTGCTGTAGAAACTACCGTATGTTTTTATCCGCAGTATGAGTAGACTCACCGACATCGCTAGCTGCACTTGGTTCCTAAATTATACTAATATGCATCTCGACCCTGACCCAGAGGGAGTACCTCTCAGTGAGACAGATTTTTCGGCCAGAAGTAGTTTGGTCTCCAGAGCAGTGCTGGCAACGTCCATTCTTTCGTAGCTTCTTTTGAGAACACCAGCAGAGGAACCGATTCACTTTGTTTGTGAGGGCAGAATGCCACTTCTCGCCTACGGACACCTTCAGACCAGCAGCTCCCTCTCTGGGACCCAGAAGAGCCCCCAGATACTAGTGATGGAGTCACCCCACCACGTGTGAACCCACAAGTGACAGCTGAAACCCTCTGTACGTAGTTGCTGGTGCCCCGTGTGATCTGATGTGCTAGTGGCCCAAGACCATGATCAGCACGCTTTCTCAGCTGGCTTCAAGTACCTGCAAACTCCGTGCCCTCCTGTTCTGAAAAGAACATGCATGCATTGAGCTGTTAAACTGACAGCCTCGCTTACTCAAGCTAACACTGTCTCCTTTTTGCCTGTGTGATTGCAGAGCAGTTTCCAACAAACCTCACCACATCTATGCAAATACCCTGTCACAAATTATATCGATGATATATCCTCCAGCTTGCAGATCAGATAAGATCACAGCGCATTGTTTAAAGATCTGCCTTTTACACAACCAGAGACTGTGCCAAGCAGCAGTACGCTCTAAAGCAGAGCTTTTGTTTATAAAAGAAAGAAAGAACCCCCCACTGGAGTGCTTCTTGTTGTGTACATGGGAAATTATAGAATTAGACCAGTACAGCGGAACAATTGAGGTTATACTCCCAGGGCTGATGTTTTTCTTGAACAATATACTTTTTCCCTACCCCCTCAATCTTTTTTCACAGAGTATTTTACTTCACGTTGGGGCAGTTAGGGGTGTAAACATGGTCACTGAGAGCACCAAGGTTCATCAGTGCTCCCCCCATCAGCATCCATCAGCTGTCTGCTCTTGTTTGCATGCTCAGGGTTGAGCTAACCACCAGATTTGGAATCAGGAAGCAATTCTCTTCCAGGCTAGCTCATCAGAGACTGCTGTTTTTTGTGTCTCTTCCTCTGCAGCATTGTGCATGGTCTGGAAGCCTGGAAGCATCTGCAGATGTTACCCAGCAAATCTCCTGTTAGTTGGAAGGACTTGGAAATGCTCTTGAGCTCTCCTGTCCTCCTCCTGTGACACAACTGTTGTGGCATTTGGTCTTTTAGCACAGATTGTTGTGAGAAGCCTGGAAATGTGCAGCATCCTGGGGTGAGATGAGCTACAGTGCACGGACTGCATGCCTGCAGCTTGCCTTCCTGCATCCTGAGAGGCACTGCCTCCGTGCCTTAGGTGGTGCCCTTCAGTCCTGCATCTTTAGCTCACCTGTGCAGCTGATCCTCTGCTCTGGAATGGCTGCCACGGAGGGAGCTCTGCCACTGTTGTGGATGTATCTGCATACCTCTAGATGTACGTGACTACCACCGAGCTACTGGCTCCAGGTTCATTTACAGCACGAGGAGTGGAAGAGAGTGTTTTGAGGTGCAGCTCATCTCTCTTTTCAGCCTGCAGTTGGTCAGATGAGTTCCACCTGCAATAACGATACCATATCAGGCTCCAGCTTTAACTCCCAGTGACTGCGTCAGCAATGTGCTGGGCTTTGCTTTATTCCTCTGGTTGAGAAGAAGACTCTTAAAATTAGTGTAAGAAAAAACAAGCAACTGACTGCCCTGTTTGTCTGCCAGCCTTACCAAAGACTGAACTGTAGAGATCAAGATTATCCCACTCAGTTTTGGATGTTCAGCCAAGCCCACTAAGCAACCTTGGTTTCCTGTACAATCAGAGAGGGAGTCAGTTAACCCAAAGGTCTGACGGCTCTGGAAGAGCCCCGCTCTCTCCCTGCAGGCCAACGTGACGGGGTCACCTCCATTAAACAGGACGAAGGCAGGCCCTAGAGGGGAGATGAACAAACATATGAACAAGAGGAGTAGAGACTGGAATGTCAGCTGCTGCAAAGTTGACATCTGTTTTGTGCAGCATGTGTTTCTCACGTGCAGACTTGAGATGCAGGGCTTGCGCTTTGCTCTTCCCTTGCTGAGAAGCACACACGGCCGTCCCGTCTCCACGCGGGCTGTCCCACCACAGCCAGATACTCCTGAGCCCCTCCAGGTTGCGGTGCTGCATTCTCGGTGCGCGCAGAATGAACCTTTTTCCTGTCTGCCTACAAAAGCACAGCTGAGGTTTCAGAAAGTATTTTACCCCCTGCCTGCTCAGAATGATACAGATAGCTTGCAGGAGAAGTGAGAAGTATTGGGGGGAAGGAATCCTCCTCAGAGAATTCCCAGTGTTAAAGCCTTCATGAAAGATGTCATTATAAAGAAATGAATGAATGCATTTGTCAGCCTCTGGGAGGTTTCAGAGTGGCTTCTATTTTTATCTCTTTTTATCCCTTGAAGGAACTAAGAACTAATATTTGCAATGCCTGACTGAGGATATTAATGTTTTCAAAAAGCTGCCATTCCTTCCAGGGCAGGAAATAGAGTAACCTGTTTGGATTTTTTTCACTGGTTTGTGTCTTGAAATCAAATTTCTACAACTGTGTTTCCAGTGAGATGTGCCTGCAGGACCACCCAAACCTTCTGTTCCCCTCTATTTATCTGTTACCGAATCTTAACACATCTGAATGATGTGTGAGCAGCTAATACATGTCCAAAATACATTTCTTCTTTTCTTTCAGTATTTCTGCAATGCTATGCTACGTGCTATTGTTTAGCCTGGCCTTACAGACAGCCCAGAGAGACCACAGGCTCATGTAAAATCAGGATACGTGTTTACTGAAGATAAAATGCTGAGACGAAAAAAAAACGAATGAAAAGGATGTTTTCAGAACAGATTAATCTCATGTCCAACTGTTATATCCGTACTAAACTCTTCGAGTGTAATGATCCGCCTGCTTGGAGTAGAAATATTTCTATTTATAGTTAGCAAAATGGTAAATCATTATTCCAGTTACTGGTACGTTCATGCCTCGTACAAGCAAATCTGAGAAGGCTTTTTGAAAAATCATCACCCGCTCCTGCAAGACCGGATGAGACTTGTCTAAGAGACAGTTGATGTTGCATTTGACGAAACAGGCGGGTTGGTGCTGAGCACACACTATTACCTTGCCAGAGGCTAGGTCTACTGGCAGAGCAGCGCTGCTGGCCGCCCTGGCCCCAAACGGCAAATGATCAGGACTGGAGATTGAGGCTGGAGATCCCATCAAAAGAAGATGGCAAACGGTTCACTGTGTAAGGTTATATTAAGGACCCTCCCGTTATGGAGCAGAGATTTCATATATATTTTCATTCGTTACGTTCTGAATTTCACACTTCGGGACAAGAAACCATTACCAGCCTAGTCACATGATCTCTGTCTCAGGACTTAATGATGGGAATAGGACGAGGTACTGCAGCCTCCGAGTGCCCTGCCACGGAAACAGGGCAGGCTTGCATTTTCCAGAACTTTTTCTTCTTGATTATTTCCCCTGCAAAATTAAAATAAGCAATTTAAAAGCAAACCTGAATTTGCATATTGAGGATAGTTTATTATTTATGAGATGGAAATCAGGATCTTGGATGACTGAACTCATTAAAGAGCATTTGGAATAGTTCCCATCTATTTCTTCCACGGCACCCACACAACAAATAATTCACAGAGTAATTAATGCCGTGTCTTCCCAAACAATGCGAGCTTCCGACAGGAACAGTTCAAATAGGAAATGCATGAAACTGCACTGAAATAGCAATAAGCTTAAAATACACACCAGCAAACCCAGGAAATCACGTGTCAGGGCAATCACGGCTGCTTTAACTGACCTCACTGGGCCACAGACACCCCTGAATTAGCTCAAAGAAAGCCAGTGGAGTCAGACAAGGGAGGGTTCAGCTGACCAGGGCCCTGTGCTGGCACAGCTCTCATCTGACCTCGTGTCAGGAGGCTCACAACAGGCAGCGCTCTGTCTTCTGCCCACGCAGACTACACGGCATAGCACGAAGGAAAGAAGCCTGTTTTCCTCCCCACCTGTGGCCCACAGGACTATTTGCAGGGCAGTGAATTAAAAACTTTCCCAGCGTTGCTGCTACCTGCGAAAAGTTCCTAGCGGCACAGCCACGCTCTGCAAAGAGCGCAGCCCTGGGATCCCCGGGCTGGGGCCAGCCGAGGAACCGGCAGCAGGACAGCTGTGTCAGCACGAGCCGTGCCTGGGCTAGCCCTCTCTAGAGGTGGGGAGATAATTAGCTCAGGCAGGCTGCCACATTTTCGGAGCCTAAGAGCCCTGCACGGCAACGCAGCGAGCCGCGCGGCGGCACCGACCTCCTGAGCCTCTCCCCGTGTGCCGCAGCGCCCACTCCTAAAATGTGGGAAGGAGCGTGTGGGGTCCCTCGGTACCGAATTGCTCCCTTCCAGCCTCTCTTCACCTCCTGTGAGGGGCTGGTGGCCTCACCACGGGGCTGCTGTTGCTCCCCGGGGCAGAGAGCTGCGGGCCTGGCAGGGATGCTGTGTGCTCGGTGCGTCCCGGGAAGCTGTGCCCTTCCAGGGGGAACCTACCCACCCAGCATCTCTGCGAAACACCGGTCGGGTTTGAAATGAGGAATTCAGGCACAGAGGAACCAGATCTTCCCAAGGAAACCTGTGGCAAAAGAAGGAGCTGGAGGTAGATCTCCAGATTCCCACATTTAGCACCCTAAAACACAGCTTATTCCTTCTCTCTAATCAATAAAGTGACATGAGAGGCCAGGGCTTTGCTCTGTCCATACATTTAAGTTTTGCATCACAGCCACCACCGTGGTGAGTACTAACCAGCAAGTTAAGGGCATCAGTAGGACACCAGCGAGAAATACTCCACGTTCGCTTGTCTGGCTGTGTAAGAGTAAGAACAGAAGCTCAAAGGGATGGAGCGTGCCAGAGGGACATCGCTGTTGAGATCCCTGAAGCAAAGCTGTTAGCCAAAAAAACAACCTCATATTTAGAGTGGAAATCCCACTGCCAGGCAAGCCAGGGATGGATGTTCATTAAAGAGCCATTTCTCTCACATCTTTCCACCTTACTAAGCCACAGGATTGCCACCATGTCTCCTTGGAAAACAAGAAGGGACATGAAAAATACAGGGGTAATTGGTTCCTCTCCTTACCACCTCCGCAAGCAGCTCCATACCTCCGCTCACTAAGTGGATGGAACGCTCCTGCCCCTTCCTGCCAGGCACGGGCACTCAGGTATCACCAGCCTCATGCACAGCCGGTGAGGAGGATCTGGTCCAGCTCTGCAGCTCAGCTGTAACAACATCCGTGGCTCTTTTTCTTTTGCTCTCTCTGAAGGAGAGCTCCCAAAGCAGTCAAATTGATTTTAATTTGATTTTAAAGGGAAAAGAGAAACAGCTTAGAGGTTGAGAATGTGCAGTGAACAAAACAGCTGTACTGTAAACCCTTGAAAAAACATACTTTACAATGGTAATTATGGCAAATTAAACAATGAGTGTCATCAGTGTGATGGTACAATGCACACAGTACTGTTTCCTACTCAAATATTTGCAGACATCTCCAATTTTTTATTTTAATGAAATCTCATCTAACTGTTGAATTGACTTTAGAAACCATCCCGAGGCTCACAAGAGCCTTCACTGTCAGAGGCTCTGTTAGATATCTGAACTGCAAGTTGCCCCTAGTGGTTCCCAGCTTGAGCTAGAGGAATGCAGTGAGCGTAGCTTTTTAGGAGATGGAGAGTCTGAAAAGTCATTGCCTACAGAGAGGATGCTAGACCCCGAGAGAGGCTGAGGACCTATCCTTCTCTACAGTTGCAACAGGAATTGTAAGGACCCCTTCGCCTTGAAAGAAAATTTTTGGTGCAGATTTTCTGTGCTTCACAACAAATGCACACACACATTTTGTCGTGATTAAGCTGTCCTCCTTGCATGACTAAGCACCTGGAATCCTTTCGTCATTCAACACATATGTGCGTGACAGGTATGGGTTGCAACCATGAGGCCAAACAAAATAAACCCATCCCTTTGAGAACTTTCCAAGAGCTTCCCAATTATTGGACGGGGAGTATCACAACGTAAACAATGATACATTATTTAATACTGAATGCCGGCATGTGTACCCAAGGGGTTTTCATTAACACCAAGTGAGTTCATGATGTTCATGATGTTCTATGACAAATAAATGGAAAGACTGATGGTAAAGCCTCCATGTTCTAATGACACCCAGTTATTTAAGGAAATTCACTTTGTATGTTGCTGGGCATTATGCAAGTAACATTCAGTGGGCTGAATCCTAAGGTTGACCCTTCTGTATTGTTTTGTTTTAAGCAAAATGTCTATTGGCTTCAATAAGAACTTTGTTTAAATAAAGGAAATCACCTCAGACGTGACCCTTATGGATATGTCTCATTGTCGTGTTCAATACAGTTGTCCAGGCTCCTGTATTTGTGACATCCTGCTTCCTCTTGGCTCTCACAGCATCATTCTGCCTCAAGAATGACTTGCCAGATTTTCCCATGTTTCCTCTAAGTATCTGCTTGGACTGAGTTTCCCCAAATCCAAGAAAGATGATGAGGACTGCTCAGTACAGAAGGAGAAGCTGTGTTTTGCCACAGTCCCATTAATCACTGAAGAAAATTGGAATCAGAAGGCGAGCTGGTACGGGTTGTATTTCCAAGCTGGCTGCGAATGCCACAGATTCACACGGGCCTTAAGGCCAACCGTTCCCCCAGCCCCGACATAATGAGAAAACAATCCTGTGTGCCTCCCCTGCTGACTTTGCAAAAGCAACCAAGCCATGAGCCTTAACTCTCACCACTCTGAGAAAGTAAAATACAAAGGACAGCAATGGGATCTTTAAAGAGATGGGAAACAGACTGGTGTTTGCCAAATGGAGAAGGGCCACATGACTAAGCCAATAATGTTTGTTTTAACACTTCCCAAAGTCTGTTAAAGATACTAGAGAACGAAAATAAACGTGAGAGCTATGAATCTGAAGTAAGTGTAGTTAGCAAGCATCTTTAGGGTAGCAATGTAAGAAGGGAGGTGTTTTGGAGCTGTACATCTGAATAGGCTTTGTACCAGCTTTTCTGACTACCCAACTCCAGGGGCATTTTGTGGACACGAGAGTACACCCTGAGAACTGGGGACAGACCCCGCTATCCTTCATTTTGATGAGACTTCGCAACAAACCTGTGCTAATAATACCACTGCAGCTGTTCCTAGACTGTTCCATACAGCACCAGATCTGGGTCGGCACAAAATTAAGGAGCATGAAGTAGAATTTGGATACAGGAAATAGCAAAGATCCCTGCAAACTGTGCAAAATATATGGAAATAGATACAAACAGCGATTTCTGAATAGATTTAACATTCCCATTTGACTTTATTCCTTATGGAAACCTTTTCTAGATTCTTCAAGAGAGAAATCTAAAATATTTTTGAAAAAAAAAAATGCTTTGCTCATGTATTTTATAACTCTTCATTTTTCATAGTTTTCTAAGTGAAAACTAGAAGAGTTATCAAAAGCTGCCATTCTTATTCCTGAATTTCTTCCTGTTTATCACCCTTTGACAAGTGGCTGACTCAACAGACAACTGAGAAAAGACTGAATAAGTCTTCTCTGGGTGGTATTTTAAACTGGAGTATTTTAAGAACTGCTGTTACATTGCAGCTGAATATTCCAGCAGACTGTCTGACCCCCTTCTGAATCAGAATGCCACCAGGCTAAATATTTCAGCAATTCCAAGCATTGCCCTGCAGATTCTGCACAGAGAAGAGCTATTTTATATCCAAGTGAACAACAGCTCTTTACTCCAGCATTTATCTGTAGAAAATGCAATCTTTAGAAACAACACCAGAACAGGTAATGTCATTGTAGATTAAGAATAATCCATGTTTTGTCAAGATCTTTTTTTTAAATAGGCATACTTCTTCATCCATAAATAGATATACAACTATATAGAGAGATCTTTTTGTGTAGAGAGATCAATAAATCTGAAATCTTACAAAAGCTAAGGGCAAAAGGGAGACATTTCAGAGCATTCAAAAATTTGAACCACAGTTGCTGAGCTGCTGCTAATGATACCAATTGTCTGGGTTGCAATTTTTTGAAAGGAAATGTTAGTACTTCAAACAAACAAATAAGGTCAGTGAAAGACTGCACCGACTCAGCAAAATTTCTCAGTCTTCCAGTCGTTTAAAAAGGCAGATGAATTGATGTCTAGTCTGAGAGATTGCATTGAAAAGAAACAGAGCTATTCAAAAAAGTTTACTGAATGTAACTAAGGTAGATCTTAACAGGTACCTGCTGTCTTTAGGGAAATAGCAGGTAATGAAATTTGATTCCATAACCCTGCCTGTCAGAGGCATGCCTAGCTCCGAAACAGCTCCTCTGTAACATGCAGTCTAAAAAGTGCTATCACAAGTCTCCTTACAATGGTGGGTACCAAACACCAGGACTATTGGAAGGAAAAAGGACTTTTGCCTTTTTTTCTAATGCAACTCAACAATGAAATGTTGTTTTCTGTTTATTTTGAAGAGAAATGTGCTCAGATGATTGAGTTAATAATATACAGCAATGGGAACAAACTTAAAATCTATACCCCTTTCTATTTGAATACTTGTTCTGTTATTAACTCACTGACTGACCTTACACAGCTTATTCACACCTACAGTTTTCACAAGTGTTCAGTAATTTTTATTTGTATTGCATGTGCAGAATGAAATAAGGCTGATTTTCAGGGACATGAAACTGAAATTTTCAGTTTCACATGAAACTGTTAGGAGTGCAGAGGCTCAGCATCTTAAAATAAGGCTTCAGTTCCTACAGAATTTAGTCCCTAATTTCAGCCTCAGTTACCACACAAAAATCTGTGTGTCTTGTCTGCTCAGGCTGGAATTTTCAAAATTAAGAGAGGTTAAAAATTGTGGACTAAACTTCATAGTCTCAGTATGCCCCTCTGTAAAATGGGCAAAACACCTATCCAGCTTCTTCCCTGGGGACCTTGAGATCAGCTGTTTGACCACTGCTAAATATGTCTGTTGCCCTCAGTGTATCAGGGGGTCTTTTGTCATTCTCTCTTTACAGAGAATGACAACTAAACTGTCAAGCCCTCCTGGGATGGGAAAGGGCTGGAAGAAAAGGAAGTAGAAGGAAAACAGACAACTGATGACAGGTGATGAAAGTGGCATGGAAATGGACCAGCCATTTGTTTCATCTGCCACAATGTCAGTACAATGGGAGTACCTGAACACTAGCAGAGTGGATGGCAGAGGACCTTTAGTCCTTAGACTCGTATGCTCAGAAGAAAGGCAGTAGAGGAATTGAGAAGAACTTCATTATTTACTGCTGAAGCCCTGGCCACAATTCAGAGGTCCACTCCTTAACTGTCTTCTCAGAACAGCTAATGAAAGCCATCCTTTAAATAATAATGATCAAGGGAATTGACCAATACTGAAAAGTTCTTTATTAATTTCTCTCTGGTTTCTGCTCTTCTGAAAAGTGATTGTGATTTGACAGAGGAAGGAAATGGGAAAAAAGGAGGGAATAAAAAGCAGAAAGGGAGAGGGGATTGTTTTTTCTTTCAAGTACCCTCCAGCTGTGAATGGTGAGGGGCATACTGTGACTGTAACTGAACACCATCAGTTCAGGATACATTGGTTTAGAGCGAACTTACCAACTGAACAAAATAATTTTCTTCCCAGCTCAGCAAATATTTCTTGTGCCTGTGGCAAGGAGAGTCTGATTTAAGGGAAGGTTGGTCTGGGTGGAGAGCAGCCCCTTTGCCACACAGGAGATGAGGGATGAAATTCTCCTGTCCTGTCTGGTTTTACACCAGTGCGTCTACCGCTCCTGCTAGTGTCCGTGGAGTTAGGAGAAAAATTAGGAATTTAAAAACACGTGTCCAAGGCACACTCAAACAATACAGCGATGGAGACATTAAATACAAATAATGACATTTACAGATGTGAGGCACTCGCTGCCTCCAGAAGCACTCCTCTGAAGAACGCGAGGTAGCCTGACTGAGACCCTGCCTTTTCTAATGCGACTGTTACCCATGCTTTCGGTGGGGAAGGCACCACCGGGGCCTTGGCTCCTGGCCCTTTACAAGCGGGGGCAGCGGGACCCCCGCAGCCGCCCGGGAGTGAGGGATGCGCGGAGCGCTGGGTTTCCACCCGCCATCTCGGGGCGGCCGCAGCCCCGCTGCCGCCCCGCCCGGCCTGAGGACCGGTAGCGCTCCTCTCGCGAGAGCCCCGTTACTCCCCGACTCCCCCCAAACTCTCGCGAGAGGCGGGCGCGGGGGCATGGCGGGCGGCGGCGAGGGGCTGTTCGCGCTGGAGCTGCTGGTGGAGGCGGTGCGGGTGGCGGCGCCGGGCCCCGCGCTGCGCCCGGCCGTGGCGCTGCGCCTCCTCGGCTTCCCCGCCCTCCTGCTGCG
>VXAA01000559.1:323754-358976 GCA_013399115.1 Anseranas semipalmata
AGCCGGGCCCGGGCAGCCCCCGCGCTGCCGCACCGCCCGCCGCCCCCCCCGAGCCGGGCGGCGAGGAGGAGGAGGAGGAGGAGGAGGAGGGCGAGGAGGAAGAGGGCAACATCATCTGCCCTCCCGTGCTCTATTACAGCCGCGAGCCGGCTGAGCCTCATCGGCCACCAGCAGCAGCCGCGGGGCACCGGGAGCGTGTCGTGGTGCGCGGCCCGCAGGAGCAAGGCGAGGTCCAGAGCCCCCCGCGCCCCAGTGCTGGGCCCTCGTTGTTACACCCCGGCAGCCCTCAGCAGCTCCGCAGCACCCTGGGGCAGCTGCCGCTACTCAGCGCCTTGCTGGCAGAGCTGTCGGTGCTCAGCCGCCATGCTGCGCCTGCTGCTGTCCACCCCCATCCGGCCTGGCCCTGCCAGGCCCCAAGGAGCAGTGGCATGGATCCACAGCCTCCCAGCCCCAGCTGCTCCCCTGCCTTTGAGCCTGCGGAGGCACCTGTAAGGCCCAGTGGGAACGGTGGAGCTGCCAGCCCTCAATACAAGCAAGGCCGGTGGGAGGCTACCTCACCAGGGTCTTCTCGGGCTGGGAGAGGACCTAAGAAAGCTTCACCCCAGGGAGAGACAGGACTTGAAAGGAACTGCAAAACTAAGGAAAACAGACCTCCCAGAAGGAAACTGTTGTATGGGCTGACAAATACACTGAGGCTACGGCTGCAGCAGACCAATCCTGAAAAGCTGATACTGCTTGAACGGAGAGAGCAGTACAGAAAAAAGCAAGTGGAGATGTTGAAGGAGAGAAGCCCTTTATCCAAAAGAAAGCTGCTCAGAAATGCTGGAGAACAGCACATGGTTTCTTACAGGAACTGTAGCAATGGAGACAGTTCGAAGCAGAAGGGTCAGTTTGATGAAATTGTTGAGACTGCATTACAAAGCAGCGCTCTCAAAGAGTCCTCTTCCAGCACGGGAGATGTTTCCCCTCACCTGCAGAAACAGGCTGTTGAAAGTCTGTTGAGGAACAATGAGATTGCAAGCGAGGAACGTCCATGCAGAGTAACTGCAGCCCCCTTACTGGAGGACACCATATTAAAGTCTGCTCACAAGGAAAAGGAATCGAAAGTCCATCTCCCAGCAGCTTTCACATCAGATGCTAATGCGAGGGGAAGTAATGGTAATGAGGAAGCAATACACTTAATCCGTCGTAAAATGACGGAGCATGATGATACTTCTGTTGTAAGTGATCACAAACCAAGCCCCAGCAGCAGTGTTGAAAAGAACTCTGAATTCATATACTCAGATGACTTTGTTGCTAGTCCTGACAACACAGTTGATTCAGAAGATTTCACAAGTGCTGAGTGTATGGGCAGAGACTTGGAAGCTCTTGACAGCAGTCCTGAACCTCTCTGGCTTGAAAGCCCAAAGCAACCTTGGTCAGATACGGAGCCAGAATCCAGCAGGTCCAGAGTTTCAAAGGCAAGTCAAAGAGCTGAAAGCACATCAGATCTTCTTCCAGTGCTTTCAGCTTCATCTCCAGTCCATTCTTTGAAGAGAAACCATGACTTAAAAAACAGCAAAAGGACTAGTGGTGAATCTGTTGATTTACTTAATGATGCCTCCATTCGGGCAAGGTTATTAGATGAAGAGCAGGAAGCCCAGCAGATCAATAAGGAAGAGAAAAGACTTGATCAGCATATTAAACAAGCATCTGCGCTGAGAAGCAAACAAGTTAGCTCTGATACTGATCTGAATATAGGAAAGGGGCAGAACTCCACAGAAAAAAAACAGTCTCTAACTCAAGTTAGCTCTTACTTGCTATCTGACTTATCTGATCTTGAACTTAGTGGCCTGGAAAACAGTGTGTCAGACAAAGATGGTGATTTTTGGGGACAACTACATGTTCCTAACCAATACAAAGACATCAGTGAACTCGTAATAAATGATCTTCCCGGCTACACAATGTAATCACAAGTTGTCACTGGATTAAAATATGATATTTAAACTATTTTTATAGTCTGTTACATTTAGCTACAAATAGTACAAGTTAATTTAAGACTACATCATGCACATTTAATACATCGGTGAATTTACTTGTGAGTTTTTCAAATAAACAACTAGAATCTTTTAATGAGTGGATCTTGATTGGTATTTAGAGCGTGACTTCAGTGTCAGTATCCTAACACAAAAGTAATCCGAACAGCACAGGAAATAAAACAGAAGCAGCAAAAGCAGCACTTGCAAAACTTGTCCAGGGTAGAAGTAATAAGGTATTACAGTCAAGTGCAAAATGCATTCCTAACTCAACATTAAGTTTTTCTCCCTCATGAAAATAGTTCCATGCTTCATTACAAATAGTTACTTAAAATAGTCACAGCCAATAACAGCACAGTTTTATCAGCTAATTGGTATAATGAGGCATTTGTTTCACTGTTCTGTCACTAAATATAGTGATCAGAACTAGATGAGCCCTTTTTCCATTATTGTAGGTTGAAGTTTCTCATTTAAGTTAGATTTTCACGATTATAAAATAGTTTAAGAATTACTGATGACTGTAAATCTATATAATCTGGAGAGCTTTGAGGAGCTGATGGAAGTTACTTGACCTTGAAGAGTAAGGGTGTGCAAAGAGTAGGAAAGAGTGCAGTAAATTTTCCATGCTTCACAACTCCCTGATTGCATTCTCCAACAGTGGGGAAGGGGTGGGGGGGCTGGACCCACAGTCAAGAAGCTCTGAACAAACGAGCGTATTACATCTTGATTTAAAGATTCAAGATAATGAAGAATTTGCCACGTCTCCTCTCCTGTTCTCTTGGCTGAACAGCTATACGCCACATCCCCTTTTCTGTTACAGTAGCTGAACTGCCATCTGATGTTAGCTTTTGATTTCTGGTTTGTGTTTTTATGACTTCTAGTTTGATCACTGGACTTGTGTCTCGTCTTCTGTTTTATTACTGAGGTTTTTTTAGAGTCCGTTCATATCCCTGTTACAAATTTCAGAGACAGTCTTTGACTTGAATCTGAAGAGAGCTCAAAATTGCTGCCTTAGCTTTTAGGTCTCTTTCTACTCTTTGACTAGTTCATTTCCTTTTCCAGCTTTACATTCCTAACTAATTCATCATTTACGGTGTTTATCCTCAAGACTGTTAAATGACGGACTTACCAGCTCCCCTTTTCCCTGCAATTTACAATCTGACTTCTTCCCTGGCTTTTTTGTTTTTCACTGTGCCTTTCCCATCTGACAATGAGTCCTCCATGTGCTTATCGCAAGAATCTGTGTTTACACTTTAACAGCTTTGAGGGATTTTTTATTTCCATCCTACTATATGTTTATTTTGTGGGAATGACAGTACCTCTCCTATTTAAACTGCTAACATCTGTGAGGATTATTCAAGTATTTGGTGTTGCCTTCTCAGAAGAACACTACTAGTATTTTTAATCTAAAGGTAAGCAGCTGAAAACACCCATACATCAAAGGAATCTCTGGGCAGAGCAGTTCTGATATGTTCTTTAGGGTGCCTCTGCTTCATCAGCTCCAATTCCAGACAAAAAAATAAAATAAAACAAAATGAATGCCATGGATCTCTGATACACATGAACTCAGACTGTCATTTATACATGGCAATAACTCTGATTTTATTGATGGAATAAGATCTGTGCAGTTCCCATGTTGCCCAAACGTTTTTACTGCCTGGCTATTTAAATGAGTTGCTAACACTAAGAATCCAAGATTTGAAAATCGTTACTTAAGAAAAGTTTATTTTAAAAAGATTTGTCAACCCCAAATGGATCGAAATTCAAGGGCAAATTCCCAATCCTCTTTCTATCCCTTATCCCATCTTCATTTTTCAATTTCCAGTAGTAAATATGGTAGGAACAATATTTCATTGGTTTAAACAATGAAACTACGCAATCTCTTTCCAGGTAACTTTACCTGGGATAGCTTTTGTAAAGCTTATTGTGTAATAGTATTTATAATTTCATCAGGAGAATGATGAAAATGACAGAAAAAGTGTACTAGGAGGACAATAGGAGACATTACACAAGAGCAGAATGTCAGCACAATGCTTACGTGGTTTAGTTGTTTTTTGTCTTTTCAAATACAGACTCAAGGTAGTTACTATTGCATGGACAGGTTCCTACCCTCTGGGATAATAATCTTTTTGGATATTATCTATATTGTAATGAGAATAAACAAAGTTTTATTTAATATTCAAACAACTCCCAGTCAACAAAAATGGGAAGGAACTTCATGTCACTGATTTATCACTGAAAACTCATAAACCTATGTAGTTGCAAGAAGTACCTGTTAATGACAAGAAGATTCTGTATCTCGACCCAGCAGCTCAAAATAGAGATATTTACTATCGGTATAAAATATGGAAAAAAAAAAATGCCAGCAACAAATTCCCCTTTGTACAAATCCTGTAATAATCTACACTGACCTACATTATATTAGCCAGACAATTTTGTCATTATGACTTGCATCCTGTACCCCCGTGATCAAGTTGTTAACATCAGAGGTTTAATAAGATTTCTCTACCTTAATGGAAGTACCCAACCAATTTTTCATACAGACATCATTTCTGAATTGTAGGGGCTAAATTGCATGGGTTATGATTGTGCAGTGGACATGACAATACTCTGGGAAAGGCAAATAATACTAGCATATCCCCTGCAGAACCACACTGATAGAGCTGGGGTGTCCGAGTGATGCAGCAGGAGAAAAGAAGTGCTGGTGCTCTGGTGGTTCAGCCCTAGAAGGTTCTGATCTGGTCCTAAGAAAGTCAGTGCATTGGAAAACTGCTTTCCTAGAAACATCTCAACTAAAACTGCTCCCCAGAGACTGCTTCAGAGTCTAGAAAAGGAGAAGATAGGTGAAGAAGCAAATCCTGTCCTACTGTATGCCAAGACCTTGATTTGAAAACTCAGCTTCTTGTGCAAGAATAGCTAATTTTTCCACATGCATTCAATCCATGGTTCTTTGTCAGAGTTCCTGGAAAAATTATCAATTAGTACTCATTACAGCATGGGCCCTTGTCCACTGGGAGACAGCTGTAAAGACAAGCTGGTTTCTCAGAGGCCCCCAGCTACCTGCTTATAAGAGCTTTCAATAGTTATCGAACATTGAGCAACCCCCAGAAACACGCGGTCTCCGTTACAGAAATGGTACGTGCTTGACAGAGCCAACAGCTAGTCACGATGTAAAGCGTGACAAAACCGAAATATTTACTAAAAGCTGCCTATTTCTCACTTTCCAAAAGCCCCTAGATTTCATATAAACAGTATTTCGACTGAATTTGCTGTAGTTTTCGTTTTGGCCTCGTTGACTCAGTAACTTAAAAAATGTCCTTGCTCCACAGTATTAAGTAGTAAACTATACTTACTTCAAATACAGATTTTGTAGTTTTTAGTTACACTTTAAACTTTACTACAGTGAAATTAAAATGTGAAAATTAATTACATAAGTTTATTACAGCTTATCACTAAACAAAGCCACCTAGCTTCTTGCTTTTGACTTGCTACTTTAGCATCTGATCTTTCCTCTAAATTTGTACTATATTCTAGGAATAGGGTAGAAGGGTGTTCAAAACCATATTCTGCTTAAGGTAAGGGTGGTTAATCAGCTAAAATAAAATTGAACTTAATGTTTCACTACCAGTCCCAAACCAAGAAATAAACTCATAGATATACACATTAATTTCTTTCAAAATTTATGACCCTAAAGCAACAGTTTGCTATGACTGTCTTTTAAACATGTGTTTCAGCGTACTATTTACTCAAATAAATGTAGATAGCCCGCATTATATAACTGATGGTGAGATGGGAAGAGCAGGATACCAGATAGTGACAGCTTGGGTTGCTCTTTTACCTCTTCTACTGTAAAGTTTTCCTGCTGTTGGGTAGTTCTGGTCAGTTGTATTACTCAGTCCTCTGCCCTTGTGCTGTCGGTGGCTAGGAACATTTTTTAAGAAGACCCATCCAGGCACATTTCCTCCATTTCACATTCCTCAGCTCTCAGCACCCTGGTTAGATGATACAGTTTCTTTTCTGTTTGTGATTTTTCTGACAATAGTTCCTATCACTTATTTTGTAATTTGTAATCCCTTCCTCATTTTGGAATTCCTTTTCCTCAGTTTTCTGAAATTACATCTAGACCTGGTAACTGTGCAATTAATTTTTTTTTACTGAGTTACTAATTCTTACTACTCTAATGTTTCTATGTCCCAGTATTTTATGACGCCTGCTGTTGTAATCATTTTGTTTCTTTTCCTGTAAGTCCTACTCAGTTAAATGCTAGTCATCATTTGGAAATCTTTGGGACTCTGCTTTCCTTTTCTCAGCATTTATCACCAGCAGCGACTTTACTGCTTGCTCAGCTTTGATTGTCTAGAAGTAAGTCAAATCAGTGAATCTTACATTCGCATCCTTAAAAGGTTTTCTTGACTTTTAAACGCTTCACTAGCTCCTGTGAGATGTAACACTCTGCAGGATGGTCACCCAGAATACTGTGGTTGAACATTTACCCATGGTTATCAGACATCAGGTTTCTCTACCTCTCCCAAACAACCCTATCTTTAATCCTTTTCTAAAGTTTTGATTTCCAAAATAACCTTATTTTAGATGACTGAGAACATATGCTGGCTTATTTTAACATTGATTGCGAGCTAATGGCAATCACATCTGCTATTGCTGATGTTCGCTACCAGCTAGCTGCTTGCACCTCCCATCCTTCCTCTTAGTCAGTACACTGCTGGATTTTAATTTCAGTTTTGTTCATATTCAGATTCTTCCCTCATTTTAAATTCCTTATGTGTATGCAGTTCTGTTATGTTGAAATCACCCAGATGCGCTACAACCTCACTGCCTTTTTCTTGTTTGGCATTGACATTCACCTGTATTAAATCGTTTTTGTTTTGTTTTTATGATTTCACTGAATCACTTAAATTCTTGCATGAATTTTATATTGCGATTTAATGCAAACCTCCCCTGACTTTACAGGATAGCTTGCATCTTCCCAGAAGGGTAGCCAGTGTTCTCTAGTGGTTTCTAGAGGATGAATTTGAATGTCTCATGCTGTAGAGGCTGGTATTAATCTTCAGTTCTGCAGAGACCTCTGCAAGTGATTCACATACCAGTTGTTTAAAATAACATGGCTTGGCAGAGGAAATGTTTAAATAACATCTGAGATACACGTTACTCCTAACTAAATTAACATTTAAAGATTGAGTCAGTTACAGTTAATTACAAAAGTACCTTGAAAAAGTAAAAAATAAAATAAAATCAGATGTGTATTATATGTATTTATTCTAATAATAGACATTTTTGAAACATTTTGAGTGATAGCCTACTAGATTTTCTTTATACATTGCAGTATCTGAGCTAAATCAGGTAAGAATTTGGCTCTCTTTGTATCCATTAACAGAAGGTAGCAGGTTTTCAAAAGGAAGTGAAGGTATTTACATGGTCAAATCCCCTGAAATTCCATGGGAATTAGTCACCTCAGAAAAAGTCAGAGAATGGAAACCCGTGTGGAGGGCTCTAACAGTATTATCTCTTGGAATGCAAAAATGGTTTTGAAAGAAGATAACTCGTGCTTCAACAAATATTTTCAGAGCCATTTGGAAAGCTGAGTGGTATCATGACTGAAAGAAACTCCCTTGGTGTCAAGGAAATTCCAGTTCTTTTTCTCTTGTCTTTAATTGTTGGCAGGTTCAATATTTTTCCTGTCTCTTAGGCTTATGTACTGAGAGTAACCTTTGACTTTCCCCTAAATTTCAATGCCTCCATGCAGTCCTGCCTGTTATTCCTCACAGTATCTCCAGAACCTTATTTCAGGCCCCCCCCCAAATCCTTGTTGTTCCTTTGACCATGATGTCTTGGCTGTTCCAGCTTTTCCTCAAAGCATATTTCCTGCCACCTCTAGAACTCAGCTTGTCCGTACTTATCATTCAAAACAATCGCCCAACACTTCTCAGACACCTCCACTGGCTTGCTCTCATCTCTGGTACGAAACTGAAGCTCTGCCCATTGTCTGCAGCGCTCTGCATGATTTATCCCCTTCCTCCTTCCATACATCTTAGTTTCCTACTCTGTATCCATTTCTATGTAACCTTAGCTTTTTCCATTCTCAAACAACAACAACAACAACTTGCTGGAAATTGCTGTACGTCTGTGTTTCCTTCCTGTAGGTCAGTCCTTCCCTTTTTGCCTGCAGGTAGCTGTATTCCTTCAGAGTTCTCAACAGGAACACGCCACACGTAGAATTTAAGACAGAGAGAAACCACCAGATTGTGCTCTGACCTTCTCTGCGTTGCAATCCTTGACATTTCATCTGCTTACTCATGACTGCGGTGTCACTGGGATAAAGCTACACTAATAAAATTGATCAAAATTTAATGGCTTAGGAAGTGAAGGAAACCGTTCAGGAAACACGGTCAGACCCTGCTAACCTAGAACACGATATAAGGAAAGCTCTGGCATAGCATGGGGTGAGGTTTTATTTTCTTATACACAACTCTAACAAGATTCAGCAACAGAATCATTGTATGTAAGAAAATCTGGTTTCTGATTCATAGCCACGACTCATGGCCATTGCTGTCCTCTTCTGAAACACAGTTACAGCCTTTGATTGTTGCAGGTCCCTCATCTCCCTCTGCTCCCATAATCCTACTTTACAGCACTCCACACATCGTCCAGTTTCATTTGTAAAGTGGAATAGATGTGTAAGGTTTTTCTTCAAAACAAGCTTCCAACCATTTGCTCAGGACCCTTCAACACAAAGGCAAGAACCCAGAAAGCAAGGTGCTTCAGTACATTTCCTATATAACTGTGTCTAATAACAAAACATTGAAGCAGATTCACTGCTATCAAAACCTTTATCAACATGAAATTTGGTTCTTTTGCGATGAGAGCAGCATATTTGCCAACCCAGTACTTCCATGGTACTCATTGCTGTTTTAACACCACTTTTTAATTGCATCCTTTTTCCAAATTTTTAGTTGTTGACTAAACTCTGTCAAATTACAGATGTGCTGTTTCAATTTAGTTTGGGTTGATACAGTCAAGGGCTGCATCATGGAAAGCACTAACAGCAACTGAAATTTGCTTTCTGTTTTCCTGAAACCTTATAGCTGTATATATACACAGGAGTCAGCCAGAGAAACATTCCTTGCCTGCTGCTGGCATCACATTTATATGTCCAGAAAAATGAGTCATGGGCAAACTTAGAGAAGTCTGGTGTAAAGCTGGGGACTAAGTTCCAAATATTTCTCTGAATCTTTATTTACTTCTTTTGAAGTTTTAAAACGGAACGGATATTTTATTTCCCCAGCCTCTATGAGATTTCTAACAAACCAGAGGAAAGACAAAAATCTTCTAGAAAGTGCCCCCGTCTTTTTAAACACACAGCAAACCTATGCACAGGAAAGGTATTCAAGGAATGTTTATAAACCATTTGAGAAGTATTTTGAAGCACTTTCCCATTCCACTTAACATCCCCAATAATTTGAGAACAGCTTCCTTTGCTGTATTTATTACTTCTACTTCTGATCCCAATAGGAAGACCTGTGAAGATATGTATTTTGTTTTGGTTTGAGCTTAGCAATAGTTTAGATCCCAGCAGTCCTGCTTTTACTGGAGCCATCTCACACAGGCCTGCCAACAGTTCAGCAAGTGGAGTAAATACCAAAGTTATGGATCAGATGTACAGCATAAAGCAAAATAAAGCTGTGTTGATGCAATACTAACAACAGGAGTTTGCTCCCTACACTACAGGTCAAAGAAAGAATGTCTTTCTGCGACAGCCCTGTAGGCCTTGCATTTTGACCTGTGGGACATTAACATGAACACAGACAAGAACAGGAAGGAGGGAGTAAGTTTTAGGGAAGAGTCCCTCTTGGGGGGACCCTAGTTTCATTTGCTTCTCCTCTGGTTAACTTAAGTATCTCAATTGGTCCCTCAATTACCTTCCTGACTGCACAAGGAAGAGTTTGACTTTTAAGACACCTGGATAAAAATTATTTCTATAATCAGAACTGACACCTTGGGTTGAACTCTTAAAATGAGTAATAGTCCATCCTTGCACAAAACACCACAACTTGTTGATTTTTTCCTCTTTCTTCTCAGGTTGGAAGTCATTCTGGACAGAGTTAAAAGCAAGCAGTACCCACAGAAATACACGCACCACCAACCACACTTTGCCTCCCCAGTTAAAAACCAGATAGTAAAACAAAAGCAACGGAAGAAGCAAAGAGGAAAGCCCTGCCACTTGAAGTTTAGAACTTGCTGTAAAGCTGCCAGCGGTGACAGGGATTACTTCTCCCTTTCTTCCTCATCTTCCTGACAGCTGTTGGGGAACATCAACAAGACTTTTAGGCACATCTGGAGGGTGCAAAAATGTCTTTTGATGCAAATGAGTTGCTCCAATGCATCTGCTAGGAAACCTTCCATCCCCAATCCTGCACCCCTCAGACACCATATCATCTATTATTGCACTGTTTTCCAAAAGCTGCCTTTGTGAGTGACCTCTGTTCCTGTGTCTCAGGAGACAGCCAGTTCTGTCATTCAGTATCACGCTTGTTATTCCTAAGAGTCCCAGACAGTTGTGTCCATTCTGCGTGAAAGCTCCAGTCTACTCAGAGCAGGCCAGATTCCCGCTCTTACAGGAATCCTCTGCAACAGCTTCACCTCCTGCTGCTTTATTACTCCCGTGAGCAGTCACAGAACCAGCTACAAGGAAAAGGCCAAGCGACCACTTCTTTGTGTACATGGCCAAAAGGGAAAAGATCTCCAAGGACAGAGGCAGGCAAGGAATCAGGGTCCAGCCCATGCCTGCAACTTTAATGGACGTCAGTGATCATCCGCCTTTTCTGCCACGGATAGGCTTGCCCACAGCAACGAGTGAGCTCGTGACATGCACTTAGGAAAAGCACAGCGCAGTGAGTGCATTTCCCAGAATGTCCTAAGCAACAGATTGAGAAGCAAGAAGTGTGTTTATGCACATCCTCACAATACGTATCCTCTCTTGCCTTTCAAGAACCTAACATGGTAGGCAGATTTTCCTCATTTGTCCTGTTAACATCTTCTATGCTAAATTCTGACTTTGGGTATTCCATCCAAAGTCCCGGAGAACATTTGCCTCAGGGTAAGTCTTACTTACATTGCATATACAGATATGCTGAGACACTGTGGTTTGAATCGCCTCCCAGATTGGATCACAGCTTTTACAATCTCGTAAAGTCTGTTTTTTGAATAGGAAACCAGTAGTTTATTGTGGTTAGAAAGCTGTTAGGGTCTTATTCATGATTTAGAAAAGAAAATAACAACAAAAAAACAACTTTAAAAATTCCATGTGGAAGTGTATTACTTTACACTGTTTAGTAAAAATAATTGCTTCAGTATTTACATTATTTAAACAATAAGATGTGTATGTTAAAAATTTGCAGAGTACATGTGGCACTTGTCCTGGTAACATTAGTGCAAACAATGTGTGCTGCAATCCAGCACAGAATATGTGTACATAACAATTAGGAACCATCTGGTGACCTGGCACTTGCTGCTATAGGAATGAAATTTCAATTAAGTTTTATTATCAGAAAGCGTAAGTGACAGCTCCCACTCGAAACCCCAGAGCCACTAAACTGTCCAAATAAAGAGAAGGATGTCACCCAGTTAATGGGTTGGATCACAGTGCTTGATTACATACTTTGTAAATAATGTGCTCCCTTCCCGTGTTCTTGGGCACAAACCGCTAATGCAGTTGGATTTTTGAGAAGAACTGGCCATATGGCAGGTAAATTGGGAATCACACTGCAATTTACTGAGAACAAGGCAATACAATAGAGGAGTCAATCATCTCCCAGGTTTGACAAGCCAGGATTGCATCTTGTGCAAAACAAGAAAAGCCCAGCTGAGAAGCTGTGTTCTAGCAATAAAGTTACGCCAGTTAACGCTACAGCTGTGTCCGGTTTTACCTGGAGCTGTGAAACAGAACTCGGAAATTCTTCTTCTCTCCCACCCCAAAAGCTCACCTTACCATCAGACAGTGATTCAGATGGTGGTCTTCAGGGTCTCAGAAGAAAACCGGCCTATCAGCAAGTTTCAAAAGAGAGAGATTCTTAATGGTGTGGCAAGGACAGACTCACAGTCTTTTAGCTATGAAATATATTCCCATACTGGATGAACAAGCCCTAGATTTCCTGTCCTTTCTCAGCCATTGATTACTGTTATTGCTAGGATTGTTATCTTTAATATTTAGTGTATAACACTAAGGGTCTGTCAAAAAAATATCCGTCACCTCATCCAAAAATGCTTCACCTTTTCCACATTACAGTTTAATTATAGTTCTAATTCCATTAAAGAAATAGACTCTGCAGCTACTGACCCATGAAAGTTATTACAAATCTCAATTTTGTAGTCAAGAAACCAATCTGTGGTACAACCACAGCACCTGGAGAAGATCTGTTCTGTTTCATCCAGTCTCCAGTTCTCTAAACCAGAATCAGAATTTACAAATAAAAAGATTAAATCCAGATTGTGACCCACTGCACTTTGAGTTCATTCAAGAAATCCTCCACAGACCCACACCTCTCAAGAGGGTTGCAGTCTTCATCCCTGGGGAATTTCTCCAGTGTACTTTCACAAATATGTGGATACAATTGACTTTGCAATGTTATCCATTAGCCTTAATGTATCTGTCAGCTTAAGTAGGAAAGTAGATGATTTCTATACATTCACTTTTCAGTATTCTCCTCTTTTACCAAAGGTGACTGTGCAGACATCACTGCCACCAATAATATGGGTTATTGTTTATATGTACACTTTTTGAGCACTTTATATGAATTGAAGTATTTTTCCCTCCTAAAACGGTTTCTCACAGGCCCTGTGTTTAGTAAGGCAGCAAGCTTTGTGCAGACAGAAACTATTTGCAGTGTTGAAAAACCCTAACAGAAGTTGCCTCTACTGAAGCAAAACATCAGTAGCATAATCCTATTCTCAGAGTAAGCTCTGCTTGGAAACTAAATGGCCAAAGTGCTCCCAAGGGCAGCAATTAGTATTTTAGCCAGTGGAATCATTTGGGGAGACTCTTGTAAATTTAATGAATTCCCCAGTAGTCACTCCATCATCATCACTAATATGCTGGCAATGCTGCTACAGATAATGGTGCCAATGCATTATAAGCCCTCCCTTACTGCCTTAAATTTTAATTCAATGGATTCTGCATGTGAACTCTTCTCCGATGGTGATACTTTGTGTTAATGCAATCACAGATGGGCCATCTGGGAGCGTAACAAGACTGAACTTGGTACACTTGGCAGGACGTCACTGGGAAGGCAAGACATTTCTCACCCGAGCTTCTGTTCTTTATCTCTTACCTCCCTAACACTTGCGCCTCTAAACTAGACCATAATTAGATCTATCCCTTCCGGGCTTCATTTTCCAGATTAGAGAAAAGCACAGGGGAGAGGCCTGAGTGAACATTCAGGCTCCCTGCGTACTCAGCCAGCATTTAGACATGAATATGGAAGTGCTGAATTCAGCAGCGACACACAGCTACAGAAAACAGCGCTTGAAGGACTCAAGGCTTCAACACATCCCCTTGCCCTTAGGCAAAAATCAACTTGTAGCTACATCACTGCTGACAGATTTTTGTCTAATTCATTCTCAGAAACCCCCAGTAAGAGAGATCATGCATCTTCCCCAGGCAACACGTTCCAGTGCTTAATTATCCTGAATGTTAAAAGTTTTTCCCAGTGTCAGACGTCAGTGTCCCCTGGTGCTATTTAAGCCCATTATTTCCCAACCTCTACACGACAGAGAGAACAAGTTATTCCCTTCCTCGTTAAGGCAGCTTTCTGTGTGCTTAAGACTTGCCTTTCATCTTGGTTTCTGTTCTCTGGACTAAGCAACCACAGGGCTTTCAGCCTTCACAGAGTGCTTGCGGTTGGAGGGGACCTCTGGAGCCCATCTGGTCCAACCCCTGCTCAAGCAGGGACACCCAGAGCAGGCTGCCCAGGACCTTCCCTGGGTGGCTTTTGAAGATCTCCAAGGAGGGAGACCCCACGACCATGGGAGAGCTTTCCTTCATAGGCACTGCCCTCTGGTCATTCTTGTTGCTTTCCAGTTACAGCCTTCCACATCTTCCTTGAAATAAATTACCCTGACCTATGCACAATCACACCAGTCGAAATTCTCCTAGGACCTGGTGGATGGGAAGAACTACTTCACACGCCTTCCAGTCTCTCCCCATTTAATATTATCTGCAAGTGTAATACACATCCCTTCTCTTCTATCAATTAGCTGTTAATGAAAATATTGACTATGCCCTGAGTCATTACAGACCTTTACAATGCCTCCCTACTACTTATTTCCATTTTGACAGTGACCCATGGAGAACTATTCGCTGAGAACACAAAGCCAACCACATTAGAAATCCCATACCCAGAGCACGTTCCCCAGCTTACCTGCAGGAATGTCAGAGCATCCTAATGTCAGGACACATGACATCTACTGATTCTTCCCTATCCAAACAGCCTGTTACGCTGTCATAGAAAAGAATAGATTAGTCTGATATGATTTGTTCTTGACAAATCCATGCTGGCTATTACTCATTTCCTTGTTATCTTCCAAGCACTTACAGAATGTTTATGTGATTATTTGTTACAGTATTTTTCCTCTTGGATTTCAAAAGGAAAACAGTCAGGCACCATGCAGGTAATCAGTAGTAAGGACAGTCTGTCCAGAAAAACAAATGATGAGTAAGTGCGCACAATATACCTCAGTGGCTTATGTCTATAAGCAACCAAAACTCTAATAGATCAAAGTGCAATTGAATAGGGGAAAAAAAAAAAAAGCCTGTAAAGTGAGGCTAAAGAAATCCTTTATGTTCCTTACTTATCTTTACTTGCTGTTTAGGCAGATCCACCAGAATCCGCAGAAACCTAACAATGACAGCACTAAACCACAGCAGAATGATCAGACCCATTCAACCCCTTGCCTTACAGGATGACTTAAGTGTTATGAAATGACACTAACAAGACAAACAGTTCAAGATGTTCTGAAGAGGAGTAAGTGTTTACATGAATTGGAATAGAAGTTGAATTTCTACTAAGATGCATTTCTGTATAAGCTGGAAATGACTTATGGTCCAGATTTCTCATGATCAGTGCTTAAGAAGTTTCCCTCCAGGTGTCATCAAGCAGAGGACAACACCTTCTGTGAAGCATCAGGCACTGGGTCTTGCTGGAGGCAGAAAAGCCCAAATCAGGAAGAAAGTCAAATGCTTTCGGGGACATAGTACTCCGCCTACATCAAAAATAATAAACTGAGCAGGGCCATAGCACAGGCCTATGCCCTGCTAAATGAACAATCATGCTGTTTAACAGCCTGCACATCACCCCCTGGGCTTTAGTTGCACCCAACAGCCCCACCCCACGTGTGCAGGCTCGCTCTGGGGGGCGGCATGGGCCAAGGCAGTTCCCAAGAAACAGGCTGGATAAGACCCTCCCTGTCTTGAAGACAAAGAACTTGATGATCTTGAAATGCTCGAGGCTCTGCCACTTGACGATGGGCTGGACGATAGATCTTGGGCTGCTGTATTTACTATTATACACAAAGCCTTGGAGACCAGCCTGGAAACAAAAGGTTTCCCAGAGTGGTGTAAAGAACCTTACTGGGAATCTGTGACAAGCTCAGAGCATGTCTCTGCCCAACCCCTCATCACCATGTCAATGTTGTATTTTTGGCTTAACCTGGTGAGTAGCTCTCTGCTCACCACATTGAGAGGCCAGGCTAGGCATCCAATGGCTCGTAAAAAGAGGGCAGGGAAAAGGACCCAAATCCCTACAAGCCTTGCCTCTGGATGCCTGTGCCTGAGCAGAGGAGCACAGCTCCCTTTTTTCCCCATTCCAAGAACACTATATCCAGGCTCATACCTTGGCAGATCCCAGTCTGCAATTCAGGAGAGATAGGTATAACCCCCTTTCCCTAAGAAGGAGCATAATGTAGAAGTGACCTCCTTGTCCCCAGAAGGTCAGGACCCCTCCAAATCCCAGATTTTATGGTAGACAGTCTTGAATGTAGTTGGAAGGGTAGAGACATTGCAGGTCTTCACAAACTTCAAAAGTAACGGAGAAGGTAAAGCTGAGATGTGTTTTAAGGATTAAGGAACCAATTTCCTTAATTTTCACAACTGGACTCAGATTATATTCACCCCTAATAAAAAGCTGCAGCATCCCTTCCTCCCTTAATTTTCAATACTGCTTGGATTTAAGCCGGCACTGAGTCATGCACTTTGTGCAAATGACAAAAGCTTTGCAAAACTTTTGAGTTTTCCATTCATTCATCTTGACCATTTAATCTGCACTTTCATACCTAGAAGATCTTTCAAAGAAACTGTATTTTCAGTTTATTGTTATCTGATAAACTACAGTGTATTGAGCACCAGAAGGAATAAAGTTGAATGAACAGGCAACTAAAGCAAAGGCAAAATTTAATCTTCATGTCTCAGCAAACAGTGGTGGAATCTGTAAAATCTAAGACTCTTTTGAGTGCTAGAAGAAAGCATCTCTAGAACCTTTTGCTTAAATAACTTCAAATGTAAACAATAATATTGTTAAGAAAAGCAACTATGGCATATCACTGATGGACCAAAATTTGCGTAAGATAGACCAGTAAAGGAAAACAGAAACGTAACTGGACAATAGCTTTAAAAGTTATGAACATCAAGACCACCATAAGAATTTGCAAAGCCAGAAGAGAGCTACAGCATGCCTTGCTTCATTGCTTATGCATGACTGCAGCTTCAGTGTGCTCAATAAATCATTCTGAACCTTGTATTCATACTGGGTTTTTAGAAAGATCTATCAAACAGGTAGTTCTTTAATTTTTGTATTTAGAATTAATTTTGCTTTAACCAACCAAAATGTACCCTTTAAATACAAACTTAAATACACAACTACCAGGGAAGGAACTGTCATTTTTAATTACAAATTTACCCCCAAATCCTATTAATCCTTTTCTATTTCAAAAGGGTAAAAGGAAAAAAGACAGTACCACCCATAAATGTACTTTCAATTTTCTGGTTCAGTTTGATTTCACTGTTCATGGATAATCATTAGATGTGATGCAAAAGGTATGTTAGCATGGCTTTTCTTAACACTTTTCCTACAGAAAGCTATTCCACAGCAACTGGGGCAGCACAGAAGATGTTTATGTACTGTGCTCTTTTTGCATAGTCCATAAGAAAGTAATTTTTGACTCTAAATTTGGTTTCTGTTCTCCAAAGGATAAAGTACAGCCAAATCAAAAGTGGATTTGCTCAGGTGGTTTGGGATTTCAGTAAAAATTGCTTTAAGCATGGATATGGGACTTTTAATACCACGACTGTTACATTCTTCAGTCTTGAATCTATTATAGAAAAAGTGAATTTGTAACTCATAAACAAAAGAGTAAGAATTTCTTTACTGAGTCAGATTTCTCAAGAACTTGGACTGTAGGCTTCTTGGCAACAGTAAGCTTTGCCTTTTGTCACTCTCCCTTAGACAAAACAGATGAGTGGCATGCTTTTACAGTGTGGAGATGCATTCATTTGATGTTGAATTTTAGGTGGAACCTACCAGATTTAACAACTGAGACATCTTTGAACACCAGAAAGTAAATCTTTACTCAACACAAGCAATGAGGGAAGGAGGTGCAGATTTCAGAGTTACAGACTGGGAACAACACAGAGAAACTATCATCTTAACAAATACATTTAATAACCTTATTTTTTGAGTCAGCTGTTGTTAGATTAAGGCTATAATTTTCTTTGGATGTACCATATTTAAAGGTGTTTGCCCTCAGCGCATAAAAATTCAAGAGTCAGATCTCCTTTCAACAGAGGGCAAACTGGAGAATTTGTAACAGAGCCAGAGCACAATAAAGCCCTGTCTTTCACAGATAAGCCGAAAAGACCTTTCCGCTGGGAACTAACCACTTAGTTAAATAATGTTATGCCAAGTTTTGAAAGCTGTTTTATCTAGGACTTTACAGAGTGGCTGCACCGGGTATAACCAAAGGTCCAGTAAAAAGTGTAAGAAAAGGGCAGATGTACAGTAGCTCTTCCTCATTATGCTCTCAGCCTTTGCTAGTATATAGACCCAGTGGTGCATCCCTCACAAAATGCTGCTGATTCCCATGGTGCTAAAGCAAACGCTTCGGCCAGCTGCATCCCAGACACCCTTGCTTCATCCTTTTATTCCTGTGGGAAAGCATGCACGAGGCTCTCTAAGATCTTTCTGACTTCCAAAGGTGTGTGGTGGCAACATAACCCTTCTTCCAGAAGGGAGAAAGCAAAGGATGATGATTCACTACAGGCACCTTAATTACAGTTTTTAAAAAGGAAATCAAATCAGGCTAACTAGGTTTGTAACACTGGAGATATTTTAGGCTGACCTGACGGTCAAGATACCCCGGATCAACTAAGAAGAATTATCAAATGGAAACTGGGTTCTTTTAAATGATAGTTATTGTCCTCAGGACTCTACACATACCATTAGTCAGTCTTTATTTCCAGTGCTGCTGCAGTGAACTTTGGAGCTTGAGGCTGCCACATGGACAAATGCTGGATGAGCACAAAGATGAGTTGGGAGTCTAACCAGCACCTCTTCTGCACCTCTTGGCTGATCAGGAATGTCACCCTGTCCATCTCTGGGGCGCCAAAAGCACTGGGCACCCCAATGTTAGTGTTATTTCTCAAAGATTGATTCTCATCCTAGGTCCCTACGCTGGCATGGGCAAAGACATACATGGAAAAAAAGACAATTGCTTTTCTCCAAGCTCCACTGAGCATGCACTCCTGAAAGCAGGAGGAGGTTGTTTATACGGATAAGCCAAGCAAATCAAGAGCTGGAATTGCCAACAGCCTGCTGGAAGAGCTCCGGTTTTAGATGGGCTGCTGCTAATGGGAAGGCTCACTGATCAGGTGTTTCCATCCCTGGGTTCCACTGTGCCCCATCCTACCATGAAGCTGCACAAGGCTGTGAGATGCTGCAAGACTAACTGAAGGAGAAAACAGATCACTAGGATTTTAAAATGTCTGCTTTTCTTTTTTCTCCAGCACAGTTTCTACAGAGAAGCTGGATAAGTAGCTTTACCAGGCTCTTTTAGCCCCCTGAGAGTCCCTCAGGCACAAAAAGGAGGACATTTATTTTTCCCTTAGATACCTCAGAACCAAGAAATAACACAGGCTATTCATCAGTGTCAAGTTTTGAGCTTCTTCGCAAATCTCTTCACAACAGATTTTTCAAATAATAAATATTTATTGACCTGGAAAATCTGACTTTTTGCAGTCTTTCTCACTCCTAGCAACACAAATAAGTACTGCATTTTCATCTGGATACTCTCCACCTGCAAAGCCCATTCTCCTTTAAAAATACTAGGAGTAACAATAATAATAATACAGAAGTAGTAGTCCCCAAAATAATCCAACCCCCCGCGTAACCTGCAATAAACCACGACAGAAGGGTTATTGTGGGAAAGGAAGTAGACTACAAGGGACCAAGAACAGGATGACGGGATAAGCTTCCCCTGGGCAAACATCCCAAATGGTTATTGAGTCACAAGGGTTTTATACGTACTCATAAAATATACTTGGAAAAACACAGAACTACATAGGGAAAGTAGCCATCTAGGTGAATGCTCTAGACAGAAAACAGACTTCTCAATAACTTATTTTCAAACCCAACTCAGCCTCGCAGCAGCCAGAGTGGAACTCTAGCCTAGCTCCTTCCATTCTCCTCCAGTGCCCCCAGCACATGGAAACAACTAGCCTAAGAGCTACAGAAACATCCGCTAACCCTCCAGTCCGGTCACCCACGCTCCACCTTCACTCAAAGCTGCAACTTCTTCGCTGGGCTTTGACTGTCACCACAGGGACAGGTTGGGACGCACCCACCTCAGCTCAGCAGGGCCCCTGGCAAGGCAGAGCCACAGAGAGCTGCAGACCATCCCTGCTGCAGTGGCACCAGAACGTGGACTGATGGGCCAGGGGCCTGAAATGGGGTGCTGGGCTGTGGGCAGGGTGGTCCCACGTAAGGCTCACCAGGGCCATTAAGGCCTAGCAGGGCCCCGACACTCTTCCCAAAGACCTTTATCCAGTGCAATATGGATCTTAACCCTGCAGGCACAATTGGTGTGACATTCAGAGCCAGGCTCTGGTGCAGGTCTTACCTGTCACCTTTGAAGGGTGAGCTCACCGAACGGGTCTCTGGGCTGTGTACCCAGCCACGCAGCTCTCCCCAGCATGAGATGTCCTCTGCCACATGACAGGGAGCAGCAGCAGGTCCTTCCTCCCCATCCAAACCTACCTGTGGCTGCATCCGCTCCTGGCCTTTCCTTGCCCGCATGGGGAATGGTGCCAGCACACAAATCCCTCTTCGCTCCTTCCCTGCAGCCTGGCTGGGTTTTGCTGCAGCATCCACAGGCACCACTCGGAGACACGTCTGCAATTTAAACGTTGCTGGCTGCCACCTAACATGAGCTGGGCTACAAAACCCTGCAGCAGAACAATGCAGCACAACAGTGCTGACTCTTAAAATATCTGTCTTCAGATTAACCCTCTCTGCTGCATCACTGCAGCATTCGGAATATTTTATTACTGCTTATTTTCTCAACAGCTTCCTACAGACCCAGGCGGGGGAACAGCAGTGACAGTAGCCATTTGCCTTCTAATGGCACAGGGGGATTTCCCACAAATACAGTTTACCCAAATGCCATCTGCTCTCCTACGTAGTCAGGAACGTTTTTCTTGTGTAAGGAGTTTTCCTGGATCTCATTTATATAACCCTCTGAGGCACGTTAAGCCCAAAGACTAATTGTTTTCGAGATGAAGACACATCATTTAGACAATCAGGGTCTAAAACCATGTGTTCTGAAATTTAGTTGTGGTTAATTACCAAAAAAAAGAAAAAGGACTAACAAAATTCTCTGCTTTTCTCCTGCTTCAGCCTCTGTCTGAACTCCTCCAGTTTGTTTTTGCTAGCTCTCTTGTTTACAGCCGATGCAAGTCTCACACTGTGTTGTCCCAGGATGCACGAATAATTCCAAAGTACTTTGTTCTTCTGCGTATCCCTCACCCTTGCTAGAAGAGCGTTATTAATCACCTAACCATCCCAAGTGTCTCCAAACTGAAGAGTCTACCGCTCCCTCCAGGAGCACCTTCCCAAAGCCTCACGGGTGAGCCCGCCCGTTCCCCCTGCTCCTTCCTCTGCTGACCCCCAGAGTACGTACACGTTGTGCTGACTTTTTAGAAGAAATGACTGCAGGTGCCTAGCTCTTTGTTTATTCTGGCAAGGCTGAAAATAGCAACCGCTAACAAATATTTTGCCCTTCACAAGGCTTCTCACAGAGATGCAGCTGTTATCTCATCTAGTAAAAGTGCCAGCCCTAAGGGGAAAACAGACACTTAATTAGGTTAGGATAAGCTTCAAAAAGGTGACTATCTCAAATTAATACCCATAATGCTGTGTGGGCTTGGATCCTTGAACTGAATCCTCACTTGTGCGGTAGGGAACAATTATTTCAAGCTTTTTGTTTCTCATGCTTGTCTCTCATGGACTGATGATTCTGTTTAATCATCAAAACCAGCATGTAAGAGGAAGAAGCATGGCTTTGGCGAGGTGGACAGACCCCTGGGATATGAAGTTGAACTGAATATATCACCCTCTGGTCTCCTGAATTTACAAATCTGCCAAGGCAAAGTGCACCCACAGAGCGTCCACTGAGGTTTTACAGTGAGACCAATGTGTTATGCAGAACTTTGGAATTTTTGCCTGTGCCCTGTGAAAATCCACACAACAAATGGTGGAAGCTGAGACACCTCTTCCCCAGTAAACTTTAGCACCTTAACACAAGAAGCTTCCTGTAATTAGGGACACAGTGCCAAATGTGCAAAGAACAAATCCAGGTCCTATTAAATTATTACTATGCATTCCAAAATATAAAGGGCTTTGGACTAAAAGCCTCCAAAGTGAGATAAGAAACTGTATTTTGAGCCTCTACCATCCATACAAAAAGGAAAAGTTGTTCAAGCACATCATGTTTTTCATAAAACAGCAACTACAATAATAATAATACAAAACACAAATTTGGGGGGAAAACTGAGCCACATATGAGAGCCTCACCAAGGAATTTCTCTCTCCCAGTCCACTGCAACAGCGTCACTGAAAAAGCTCCAACAGAGAGACTACGCAAAAGGTCACTGCCACATTTATAATGGCTTAGTCTGAAGGATCACAAAACTCCAGGTACAATCCATTAATCCATTTTTGCAGCACGCCATCATCCCTTTTTATTGAAATTCAAGAAGAGAGACATAAATCATGGGCCTTCCCACTTCTTTTTTTACATTAAGTCTGCTCTGAAGGCTTGAAAGTTTGCCTCAAACGTTTATGAGGACAACCAGGGCGGTCTGTCAAGACTATGTTTCCCTGTTCGTGTATATAAAACTATTTTTAAAATTATGGGGTAGTATAGTCTGGTTAAGAGGCAGAAGGGATTAAGCCTGATTTAAAACACTTGAGGCTAAACAATGTTTGATATTTAAACAATAATACCTTCCTGGGATTTCGTACAGGGTAGGTCAAGTTATATCTGTAGCTTCACACAAGCACATAGACACACTCAGTAACTTACTGCAATTAAAAATAAATAAGCCAAGTCCTTGCATCAATCCTTGAGAAAGCAGATGTAAACGAGACTACAGCCCAGAAGTTCTGGGTTGGTAAAATACTATTTTTCACAGTTTTGACTATTAATGCATAGGTAGAGAGAAGATTAGAAAGCCAAAACCTGCCGCAAATAAGAAAAGACACCTCACGGTTTAGCTTCCAGTTTAGACTGCCATCCTATTTTTCCTCAAACTTGCAGACTTCTGTGCCCCAGTGCTCCTAAGGCAAATGCCTATTGTAAGAAAGATGGAAATATTCCCCTGCCACTGCCCCACGCAGTGTAAGGAAATAAAAGAAATCGCCTTCATTTCTCTGGATAGATTCCAGCCTCTGTACATTTTGATAGTTAAAACAACAATAAACATTCAGACCCATCAATAAAACGAACCATTAAAATTCCACCGTTTCTCCCGTCTCACCAGGGGAAGAAAATCAGTCTGAAAATAGGCATTGTTATGGAAGATTCCAGGGAAAGTATAGTAGCTTCCTTCCAGAGAATTCTTTGCACAAGCCCTGGGCCATGGCTCTGCTTTTTCCATGAAAAGCATGCGACAGAAAATGCACGGACAAGCCAGGATCTAGGGCCACGAATTACAGAAGGGTAACGTCCATCACTGCTATCCCTTTTGTAACGCCCCAGCTCAGCTATCAGCAATGAGGGCTGGAAGAAGCTGGGGCTCAGAGCTCCCTCAGGCCAAAAGCAACACCTCATGGGCTGCTCCACAAACTCAGCTCATGCTGGGTGATAGCTCATGGACAGGAGCTGTCTAGCCCAGTTTCTCTTGCTCGTGCAGATAGCAGCCCACAAGCGCTTCAGTTGCTCCAGCTTATTCCCTTTACTTCATTTCACAATGCTGTGAGTCAGGACTGGCCGGTGTCCAGAGCTCCCACTTGTAAGGAGGTACAAAACACTGAGCAGGGGCTGTTTCGGTGGCCACAACTGGACTGGCGGTCAGGTACGTTGAGCCCACCCTGGCAGTTCTGTTCGAGCGCAACAACAAAGCTCCAGGCATGGTCCACGGTGATTCACGAAGCTCCAGCAGCTCCAAAGGCTTCTGTGTGCAAGGACAGACAGGTCCAGGTCCTGGAGTCGCGACACCTCAGAGAACTAGGCAGGACACATCTCCTTCAGTGTCCAAGGATCTCCCTTGAAGAAGACACCATGTCACAGAATATAAGAAATTCAATAGCAAGTATTAAGTCAAAAGCACTCATATTTACTTTTGTCAAGGAAAGGAGGTGAGGGAAAATAAAGGGAGGGCCTTCAAATGTTATGCAAAAAGTAATCACTGCTGGATCTTGTCTGTGAAAAATGCATTGCTGAGGTCAAGTGATAACCTCAGTCACAAACCTTACTGCACCTTTCCCAAAACTGTATCGAGTTTCAGACTTCACAACGAGACCAGCTGAACTTTGCCTGATTTCTAGTTTTTAGCAGAACTGTTGGAGAGTTTTAGTTATCAGATGCCAAATAATCATTCTTTCAAGATAAAGGGTAACTTGGATCATAATCATTCATGTTGCAAAACTACAGAAGTAGCTGGAGTTACACAGGGGAGCAGCCTGACCCACCATCTTCCAACATTAAATTAATTACAGGAGGAAATTTAGCATTTTTATATTTTACTTTTACAGGTCATTAAATACCAATGTAATTGCTGTGCTGCTTCATTTCTAGAACATGAATTCTAATTAATAGCATTGCAGTAAGTTAATTTAATATGGTAATAGCTTCAGAATAGCTTAATTGTTGTCATTACAGAGCACCTGCAGATGTTCAGCCAATCAGCTCATTCATTATCTGACCATTCTCATGTATCCGTATGTAGAGAAACCTTTGCCTGCAGGAAGGGTAATAAAATGTTTCCAGCATTACTACTGGAAAAAGCTTTGTCTTTTCCAAGGGTGAAAGGTCTAAGGGGAAGGAGGTGGTTGTAGCTATACAGGAGAATTTTTTTTGACATCACTGGCATTTTAGAAAATGGAACTCTCTCTCCATGTCTGTAACCAGAACGTGCTGTCCTATACTGCCTTTCACTCGCAACACTGTTTAATTCGGCCTCATGCTGCAAATGCTCACAGGCTCCGTGTAAGTCAACAGTGGACCATTTCTACATCATTTAAAGCAAATTCTCATGTGGACATGACTGCGAATAACCAGATGGCACTATTCCTGCTGCACTTAGTGGCACTCATCTAGATGAAAAAAAAAAAACATGTTGTTCCTGGAGACCCAGGAGAAGGGGGAAAATTGACAAATATACTTCATAATTTCAGCTTTTCTCATCAAGAAACACTCTTTTTAAGGTGTATCTTTTGGTTATACCTGTGCAAGAAAGGTGTTACAGCAGCATCACAGTATTTGAACTGCCGTGTGACTGTGTGACTGCTGCCCCTGCGTGCCTTCTGCTGTGCGGCTCCGGGAAGAGCCCGGCTCCATCTCCTCAGCAGCAACCAGATCCCCCTGAGCTTTCTCCAGGCTGAACAGACCAGGTCCTTCATCTCACCACACGCTGCCGTTGCTTTCATTCAGAAGCGAGTGCGCTTTTATTCTTGGCTTGAGCTACGCAGATTTGCCTGTCCTTGTTTCCACGTCAGGGCTGGTAGCTCTTCAGGACTGGCACACAAGACTGTACTTTGCCTTCCTAAATTAGAGACTGCGTGCTGGTGGGAAGCCAGCGGGAGATGCTTCCTCTTTGGCGGTAAGGCAGTGCCAATCAGCCCACAAGTAGCACTGGGCCTCTGCGTGAACGAGTGGCTCCTGGCAAGTGTAGGTCCCGGGGCTCCTCTCGTTCCCAAATGCTGTCTTTCCCAAAACGCTGCAGGCCCCACCTCTTTTCTCCGCTTGGAAATCTGCCTGCAGTTAGCGCTGCCTGAGTTATCTTGGTTGTAATGACTCAAATAGATGTAGCCTTGTTTCCGAATCACGCTGCAGTATGTAGAACGTGAAAGAACTGTTCACCTCTTTGTGAAAGGCAATGGGAGGTCTTTACAATTTATTCAGGCTCTTACTCTGCAAGTTAAAACTCACAGTGTTAATAGAGGCTCAACCCTGACAGCCTTTAAAAAAGCAGGACAGATGACCTTTGTGGCATGCGCTGTAGGTTTCTATAGCACAAGAAACATAGCATCATTTTCAGGAGAGGAGAGACAAATTTCTGGCAGAGGAGCGAGACTGAATGAAACAAGCCGAACTTGCCCTGAAATGTCTCCCCTCGGTAGCAGAGACCTGATTTTGCTCTTAGACTTGTTCAAATACAGTGAAGTAACAGCAGAATTCAGCAAAGAACAGACCCTTAATTCATAGCTCAGTAAATGTGCCCTTTATTCTGCTTCAATACAGATCATCCTTATCTATATATTTGACATCCAGGTTCACTAAGTCCAGGGACTATTGTGAAGCAGAACTATAAAAGAACACTCATTCTGATTTAGTTTTGTAATTAAGCTGAGGTCCTTAGGTCTAATTCAAGGCCATTTCAATCTCTAAGCTTCTAGAAGAGTTGTTCCGATTTTATACCAGCATGTGTTAAAGAAAATATTGGCCTCTTTTCCTGGAGCTGGACTTGCACAATGCTTACATTTAAAAATAATCCCACTGAGACCCCCATAGCTGCTTTGATTGCAGAAAGCCAAATGTTCCTATCCACTACACAGTGAGGAAAGGAGCAAAGGGCTTTGCAAACTGGAAGAAAGGATGAGACGAAAGCACAGATGAGATGGGAGAGAGCTTTGCCCCATATTCCTGGTGAGTTTGCAGAATCTCTTCCATATTAACATCGAAAAGTTTGTTATCTGCAAGTTTCAGAGAAGCCAGCAAGCAGTCCCTGGAAAGGGCACAACCCAGAACAACCAGCACGTTTTTCAGGCAAAGTTAACGCTGCTCGCAGCTATGTGAGCAGGACCTCAGTGCAGCTGCAGTCGCCCCTTGCAGCTCAAAGCAATGGCGAAGCAGCTCTGGCAGCAGGGATTTTTAAGGGCAGCGCTACCCCTTTGTGGGATAGCGAGCAACTGCGAAGCAGTGCCGCTGCCACGATGGAAACGCTGCCCTGCTGAGTCCAGCTGGAGCAGGGCCCCTGGGCCGAGGGGAACCTCTGCCAGGCTCCGTGGCTGCACGGAGGTGAAGTCCCCTGAGCAGCCACACTGCACACCCCACTGCGTACCCCAGCCTTTCATTTCTTGCTGCAGGGAAGTCTCAGTTCTGCAGCGTGCACAGGATATTCATGGAGGTCCTCTGTATCTGTCATGCTGTCACAAACCTCTTCCCTGTCCAAGAAGGTGCTTTGGGTTTATGTGTCAGTTTGCAGACGATTTCAGATAGTTTTCCCTTTCTAATGAAGGTAGGAAAGTAGGAGGCATTTACCAAGATGAGCAGGAGCTAGCACAGAAGCAGAGAAATGACTCCTCACAGTTTCACAGGTGCTGAAGTCTGACCAGCATTTGGCTGACAAGTAGGAAAAAAATGAAAGAGATGTGCTATCTTTGCCTTCTTTTGCTCTCAGGAAAGATCTTGAAAGGTTTAACAGCCCTGAGACTGGCAAATTTAAGAAGAGAGACATGGGAGGTAGAAAAGAGATGACCCCAAGCTGACTGTTCACTCTCTCCTCTGTGATTCACTGCAACTCACCGACCTGACCTGCAGACAACTCCCTCCAGGAAGGGAAAAGAATCTCTTTAGAGGACATTCTTCTCTGAATAGACAATGCTCAGTCATCTACAGTTTCCTCCCTCAGCGTGTGAGAGATTGCAGTCCAGAATGGAAACAGGAGGCCTGTCTTGGCCGGGATGGTGAATAAGGTAAGTTATCTGCTACTGAAACAAATGGTGTCTCAAAAAGAAGAAGAAAAAAGAAACCCACACAAGAAAAAAAGAAAAAAAGGAGAGAGAAAATCATCCAGATCAGAGATGAACGGAAGAATCGTTACCTCTCTGAGAAAAGTTACCTGTGTTCTGTCTGCTTCCTCAGTAATGCCACTGAACTATTTCAAAGGGAAAGGAGTGCTGGAATACAAGTAAGAAAAGTAGTAAAGACAACACAGTGAAGTTTTGTTCAAGAGAAATCAGAAGTAAAGAACAATGTAACCAGTCTTCCTTAAATGTAGATGTTTTGTATTTAGAAAACCTCCCAACACTCTATTCTGAGCTTATACATGCAAGCTATAACATTTATTGTAGCATACTGTATTTTGCTCCTTCTTAACACAGTTGTGCTGCAGCCAGCAAAGAGTTTATTCAGAGATCTTCCCAGTTACGAGTTTTCCAAAGGAAATTCATTTTCCAGGGTCGCTTAAAAATATATTATATTCCAAGCTGTTGGAGGAGTGTTTTCCTTTGAACAGATTTCCCCCTTTGTTCTCCAGCAGGAGAGTACTTCCAAGACTCACTGCTCACATGCGAGATCCCAGCTACAGAGCAGAACCCACCACTGAAGATGTGTGATACTGGGTCAGCTCCCCAGCAGACTGAGCTAACCTCCATAAACATGTCGTTAAAAGCCAACTGCTTCCATCCCGCAGCCAGCAGTCTGCACACGGGGGGAACATTGATCTTGAAGGCTCTCCACTTCACTCTCCGGGATCGTTTGAACAATTCCTATTTGCAGTAACACTCAAATGACTACGGGAAGATGTGAACATAGCTCAGCTAATTGCTCAAGTGCTAAGACTATTTTTTTTCTCATTCTGCAGTCGATCCTCGGGCCTCCTTAGCTGACGAGAATGCAGTTGGCTCTTGAGATACAGAATTATACCATATGCCACAGATTCAGCTAAAAATGCCTTAGCTGCTGGACTAGAACATTATACAAAGCACATGCCAATTCCCTGAACCACTGCTCAACCCTTAGACAGGCCATTTCTTTTTCTAACCATGATAACTGACTGTCGGTAGTGATTCAAGTGGAGGGTAGCAAACACTGCGTCACAGCAGCGAGGAAAGCTAAATCTGTTCAACCCTTGGCTGAATTTGTCCCTTTCTGCTATCAGCCACGGGTGACAGATGAGACATTGCCTTAACCTGATGTAATTAAAAGATAGACCTGGGGGGAGACAGTACAAGCAACAGCTGTCAAAACATAGTTCGGGAACAATATTCAAGCGCCTCTTATCACTGTTTATTCATTCAAAGGTTGTAGTAACAGCGAAAAGCTCGTGTACAGCTGCACATGCATGTCTGTACGCGGGAAGACAAGCAGTCCTTGCGGGCTTTGCAGGGAGCTGTGCAACACGCTGGTGATAGCTGTTAACAGACCAGCTCGGTGCTGTGTGTCTGTGCCTACCACCAGACGGTGTGTCACCTCCACAGCAAGTGGAGACCAGAGACTCCTTGCTCAATGGTCCTTTTCCTCCATCCCAGTGATACCCAATGGGCTTAAGTCAGCAGAAATTGTCCCTCTGGATACCTTTGGTTTAGGCAGTTTCTGGCTTGACAGTGCTGCCTTTGTAGTTAAATGCAAGTACTATAAATGAGGAGTGTTTGGCTAGATTTTACTCTCTGCAGCAGGGACACTCAGGAAAAGCACTGCCCTGTCTTACCATGGTAGCTTGGCTGCTTCCTTGGCAGCCTTCAGTTGGCTGGATTCATCCCACTGTCTCCAAGCACAGTTGGCACCTAAGAAGTACCACAGGATTTGACCCAAATTGAAAACAAGTCTTCCACACTTCAGTCTGAAGAGACAAATTCTGGTGTCGGAGCCATTTTTTGGTTCTGTTCACAGGGAATGCTTCCAGGTACCCCATACAGCCCTATACAGGGAAGCTATACCTGATCCACCTGTAACCTGCATGTGGCTCAGCAACCACAGGTTTGCCATTCCTGTGACAGTACTACACTGTCACAAAAAAGCCAAAGGTCATCCTTAAATGGATGAAGCCAAATGTCATACTAAGCAGTATAAATAGGAATACACATATAGACTAAAAGATATTTATAAAATAAGAAATTTGTATTCAATGAAGGCATGGTCTGGATTACTGTATCCAATTTTGGTAGCCCACTTCAAGGAAGAGATTTAGAGAAAGTACACAGCAGGGAATGATCAAAGAGATTGGAAAGATTTAATCCAGAAAAGAGAAGGCAGAGGAGAGACTGGTAAGCTTCATGTACACAAAATGCTGCTGCAAAGCAGGGAACTGACTCTTCCCAATGCCTGTTGCAATAGGACAGAATTAATGGCTTCGATTGCACAAGGGAGATGCAAATTTGACATTAGGAAAGCTTTCTAGTGGGAAGGTTAGTTTAGCACTCAAAGACTGCCTGGGGAGGCTGTGAAGTCTCCATCAGTGGAGGTTTTTAAGAAGAGATTAGACAATCATCTGGTCATAACAGTTAGGGGGAGTGGATTCAAGGAGCTCTCATACTCTCTTCCAGTCCCATTTTTATAGTCCTAGAACAGATTTTTTTTGGTTTGGTTTAGCTGTAACTGTCCTTTTCAGACTCCTGCTGGCAGGGATGACATTCGAGAAAAGTGATGGGTAAAACACCTCAAATGGTGTTTCTACATTTGGTTTGCATACTATCACAATCACTGAAACTCCCCAAACTTTAATGAGTTAATCCATCAAAACAGTGTCCAGACCTGTAAGTTTGTAGTGGGAGTAGAGATGGATATTAGGCATAATGACACCTCAATCCTAGAAGCTCCTGAGTGGTTTGCCTTTGATTTTGTGATCATGGCAAGGTTTAGACACACACACACACATATAATGTACGACAGAGAAGGAATTAATGGTATGATTTTAGAGCGCAGAAAGATCACGTGAGCACAAAACATTAATGGTTTTCCTCACAAAGATCTCAGTTCCTTAAGCTTTGCTCCTGCAGGTAATCCCCTTGAAACCAAAAGTACAGAACCCACAAAGCAAACAGCACAGCTCATCAGAACAGGAGTCAGGACTATGAGATTTTCAAGGCCAAGGCACCAGTTCATACCAGTTAGCTATTACTCTTGCACGACATCCTTGTAACTACTGGCAGCTGGGAAAAAGGAAGATGTTATCTGGAATGAAAATCAGAGATTAGGCTAAATTTATATTCCTGCTGCCAGTAAAAACACCAACACAGGAGGCCAGATTTTAAAAAAGAACATGTGTCAATATGCGGATATGCATGTGTTATCTTTTAACGCTGGGTGTTCCCCGCTGCTGTATGTAATTTAAAGATCTGTTGCCATCAATAACTTATGTATCCAGCCTTGCTGGAGTTTCATTGTTACATCTTACTGTTCCTATTTTCAATCACAATTCAACATTTTGATATATTTTTTAATGGGAAGCCCCTGCTGTACTCTTTCCCTAGTGCTTTATTTTCTTCTGAATTTTTGACCTAACTCTAAACAGATTTTAGATTTCCAGATTTAAGGCATGTATCAAGACAAAGGCTCATCTCAACCTTCCTCCTCATCCCCTTCCCACACCTTTCCCCCTAGGCTTTACCTTAGATTTCAGGATTCAAATTTTTGTACAATACAAAGTCACTTTTTTGGAAACTCTTCTTGCAGTGGTGTAGGAGTTTTCGTGGCAGTGTGATGTGCCTTCACAAAGCACAGACCAGGGGAATCTCAGTTCTGTGTTTCGTGTTTGCCCATGCACGACACATTTCAGTACACATTTCATGCTGAGCCAGGGATCCTCTGGTCTTCAAGTACAATTCTCAATGATAGCTGTGGGCATTAAATGAAATGAACAGGCGACAAGATCAAAGCAAACAAGAGATTCTTGATGACACAATACGTGGTTAAGCTACAAAACATTTTAGCACAGGAATACATGTAAAATGTGTGTAGGTTCAAAAAAGGGCAAATTCACAATGAAAAATCTATTAAGGACTCTTGAATACAAAGGCATTGCTTCTGTCCTGGGAGTCCCTGAGCCAAAAATCCCTGGATCTTGGGAGCATTCTGGGGAGGGATCCCTACAGGCTTGCTTTATTCTTAAACTCTTCTCCAGGCTTCCCCATTTGGCTAGCACTGGAGACAGGACACTGGTTAGGTGGACTTTTGTTCTGACCCTGGGTGGCTTTCTTTTCTTACACAGAATTGCCTGTACATGATGTGGGATGGGCTCTGGCAGATGACTCTCAGCTACAAAGCTGGCACTATAACGCAGACCCCAGCAAATTTCAGGTGCCAAGCACAGGACCTACTCTTTGCCGAGAGCGCAGCCTCTCGCGTGCTTGCAGCACGGAGCCAGGTCGTGTTCAGAGCCCCCTGCAGTGCGGATGCAGCCAGCCACCCTCGAGGGCAATGGCTGTGCTGAGCGGCTCCACCTGGCACTGGGGGACCGGGAGCAGCAGGGACACCGAGATGCAGCACTGCGGGATGGGAGGTGTCTTGGCAGGGGACACTGCCCAGGAAAGGCACACAGCAGCCAAAGGCACGCTCCCAGCTGCAGCCTAGCACGTCCCCACCTTATGATATAGTCTGGTGTAACCATTCTGGATCCCCTGAGGTCCCAGATCTGTGCCTTAGTTTCTCCTGAAAGTAATGTGGACATTAATTAGTGGTATCACCTGTACAGCTCGATATCCTTTCAAAGACATTCAGAGAGACAAAAAAAAAACCCTCGCAATAGCAACTACCCTGTTGCTAACCCAAAGTTGAGGCTGTTGAAATCTGTGGTCCTTTGATATTTTGCTCTTGTTCCAACAATGCTGTGATTCCTACCAAAACCAACCCCATCCCTTCATGCCATGTCACGCACAGACCAAGCATGGTGGGTAGAAAGTAGGAAGAGACCAAGGTCTCCACAAAGGAACGCAGAAAAACTTTCCTTCAGCAAGCTGCAATGGGTCTGTATCACACAGCATAACTGCAGACAGACAGACAGACAGGCAGGTCTCTCCAGATCTGTTTAAAAAACATTGCAGAAAAAAAACAAAAAACATTGCTCTCAATTAGACAGCTGCCTTCCCTGCTGGTGCTTGTTTTTTTCTCATCTGCCTTCTCTGCTCTTACACCACAAACACTGTGGAACAAAAAGTGGAACCAAAGCAAACATCAACTTAGACCAAGAGTTTGACATAGCGGAGCCAAAAGTGAGGCTCCCAGATTCACAGCAAACTTCTACCAGGTTTTCAAAAGCATTGCTGGGATGACTGCTGTCTCACATTACAAACGAGGAACTGAATCCCACACTCATCAAGACTTACAAGCACAGCCCTGAGCTGAGGAACCAGGTCCCCATCGCTGGGGTTGTGCTGCATCACTTCTCTGGGAGATCTGCAGTGAAGGGCAGATCATGACCACCTGATGGCTTCTACTAGAGAATATATATGAGCCCCGTATTGTTAACTCCAGAGATGAAACGAGAAGCTGGACATGAGCCGGCAGTGCGCGCTTGCGGCCCAGAAGGCCAACTATGTCCTGGGCTGCATTAAAAAAGGGGTGGCCAGCAGGGAGAGGGAGGTGATTGTCCCCCTCTACTCTGCTCTGGTGAGACCCCACCTGGAATACTGCGTGCAGGCCTGGGGCCCCCAGCACAAGAAGGATGTGGAGCTCTTGGAACGGGTCCAGAGGAGGGCCACTAAGATGATCAGAGGGCTGGAACACCTCTCCTATGAAGAAAGGTTGAGGGAACTGGGCCTGTTTAGCTTGGAGAAGAGAAGGCTCCGGGGAGACCTCATTGCGGCCTTCCAGTACCTGAAGGGAGCGTATAAACAGGAGGGGGAACGCGTGTTTACATGTGTTGATAGTGATAGGACAAGGGGGAATGGTTACAAACTAAGACAGGGGAGATTTAGGTTGGATATTNGGGGGGTTGAAAGTAGATGATCTTTAAGGTCCTTTTCAACCCAGGCCATTCTATGATTCTGTGAAAGTCAGTGAGAACAGTTAATGTAAGCCTCTGTTCCAAAGTCCATGACATAAGCTGCCTTTATCACTTCAGGGGAGTTAATTACTCACATTATTGTGGGGATACTGTGTCAGGTTGTAGTGAGACTTGGAGCCCTGAGCTCCTAGCCGAAGTATGCTATTTGGGAAAGCCAATTTCTAACCATTTCCTAAAGAACGGACTCTTTTTTGTGCATATTTGCCCAACCAGACTTAAAAAGGAATTCCCAAGTCTTTGCAGACTTCACACAATTCATCAATTCCTCATGAGCAGTCTGTGGAGGTGCAGGGGAAGGCTCATGGTACTTTCATGTTTTCTCATTAAAAAACACCTATTGTTACATTAATAAGACAAGAGCATCTCAGCAGGACGTATAGCTATGTGACATTTCAAGGCTTTTGAAGAAAATGCACAGAAAGGAAGTGAACCCCAGCAGCTACAGCCAGCAAGAAAACAAGTAAATGAGCTTTTGGTGTGGAGAACAAAGAGGAGGGAGCCAGGGAATAGATAAAGAAAGTGGAGATATAACAGAGAAGGGGAGAAGCCTCATTAGTATCAACAGACTTGAAAGAATGAAAGACTTTGGAGGTCAGACTGTTCTGGTTTGTCCACCTCACTGAGGCTAGGATGAAAGACACCGAAGAAACCCTGTCCCTTTCCTTCCAGTGTATCACACCCTGTACTGAGCCCCACTCCAAACAGGCTAAACAAACTGGTTACATTTGTTGAGTGTATATATTACACCCTATTTATTTTTGAAGTTTTTTCCTTCAGAGGAGCCTGCAGAGTAGGACAAAGACGCAGAGAACCATGTCTTATAACAGGACTCGAGGGACCAGGACTCCTAGATTTAGTTACAGTAAAGCCAAAGTATCTCAATACTTTTGCAGGCATGACTCTCTGCGCTCATTCGTCTCCATGTGATTATCCTTCCCTCCTTTCACACAAACTTCACCTGACACCACGCAAACCATGCCTTATGGGAGAGCAACAAATCCTCCCTTTGGTGCTACTGCCATGTTGACCAGCACCTCTCCACTGGGAGCAGCAGTTATGCCCCACCAGCCTGAGGGAGTGAAAAGCATCTGTAAATACTGGCTACACGTCTGAACACTGACTGCCCTGCTCTGGAGCATGAGCAGCTGTTGGCAACAAAAGCAAATAAATGCATGTTTTACAGAAATATTTATTAGTAGTGAAAATTTGTTTGTAAAAGGTAGTTTTTTTTTTTCTCAACTGTTCAAGATTGCTTTTCCATGAGTCCCATAGTTTGAGAAATGCTAGTTTAGTGTGTGCCTGGCTCAATGCATTCCCCACCACATTGAACCCGCTCCACCTTTATTATAAGGGTATCTCCCTTTAGCAAGAGAAGAGCATAAACCTTTTATGTACTCACTTCAATAGTTTTCACTTATTCCTGTGTGCCTGAAAAGCTGTCCTTCCAAGTAGCCTCCATACTGCACTGACTGTGTTAATCCCACTTCACAGTTTGCTGAACTCTCCCTCTATCCCTTCACTTAGACCAAGCCATTCAACTTTTCTGGTCAAAGATTGAGAAAATCTTAACATCTTGTATCTTCCATCATATGCCCTCAGGCCTTTCAGATACATTTGCATACTTCTGGCTTATAATTTTGGGGAAAGTTCCCATAAAACAGATCATATTCTTGCTTTTAAAACAAATATATATATATATATATATA
>VXAA01000559.1:359128-380404 GCA_013399115.1 Anseranas semipalmata
TTACAGGGAAGGAAGGAAATACTTTCACAGAGATGCCACAGAGCATAACTAAATCTTCCAATTTATTGTACTGTTTTGGAAATTTTCATTCAGCAAACTAGACAGTATCTGTTTTAGTTGTCTAAGAAATATGGGAGTTTATACATTTCCAAAACATTTTCCTCCTGGTCTAAAAATACCCACATTTAGTCTCTGACAAAGGACAGGGTCATTTAATTTGCAAGATTTGGTCAAACTGCCTCTAGGTTTCCAAAAATGTTTAAAAAAATCAGGCTTCAGTGTTATGGTCTTATAAAATGTAACAAACTCCAAAGTAAGTTGATACATTTCTTTCACATGGAGGAAATTAGAAACCGAAGTGGCTTGAACCCACCATAAAAGAAACAACAACAACAAAAAAGAAACTGCATTGGTAAAATGTAAAAATACAGAACTTTTAATTAAAAGATCTGTTTTTCCTCTTAAAGAAAATCCCTACATAGTTGTGGGATTTGTGACCTTTTAGGGTTGTTTGATTTTCATAAAAATCAAGCATTTTCATTTATCAAAATCTTTTCATGAGGAAAATAAGCAATTCCCTGCCCAGTTCTTCGAAGCATCTTGGATTATCTATCCATATTTGTCACGTACGAGAAAAGAATAAAAAAAATCCCATAGGTGGCATCTTCCAAACTGACTCTACTATTAATAGGCAGATGGAAAAAATTTAATTTATGAGCTGGCATTTATTGTCATTTCAAGGTGATTAGGAATATGTGTGTGAAGTAATGGAACTCAGTAGCCATAAGAAACTGTTCTGCCAAAGCACAGCACTCACCTCCAGAAGCCCGTAAGACAACCAGCAGAAAGAAGTACAGTGAACAGGAGGCATTCTAAAATAGTATTCCTGTATAAAATTAAGTTGGAGGAAAATAAATACTGGCTTTTATTCCTGCATGACATTAAGAAGCAAAGGAGATTTTTTTAATATCTAAATGCTTCAAGTTGACCCTTTGGTATTAAATTGCAAATAAACATTCAGTAAGAACCCCCACAAATCCAATATTCTGTTTGAAACAGAACTGCTGAGAGTCATTGGAGCAACAGTTTACAGTATATTAGGCTGGCAGACCAAAATTACAGATAATAAAGTAAGCATATTTCCAGCACAACTATAACATGTAGAAACAATTGTTTAGGTAGTATCTAAGCTTGTTTTTCTCAGATGCACAATCAGAAAATATTCTTTCTGGAGCCAACTCTTAGAGAAAAAGTATTCACAATTTTCTTCCTCAAAGTTATGCTAATAAGGAGATGTTATGATTAATAACTTTCTTCTAACAAGATTCTGATTTGCTGGATGGTCACCAGAAATTTTGTATATGTACCAAACATGGCACTTGTTTCAATGAATAGTCAAATTAAGAAGTTCACTGATTCATCTTCTTTCCATTAAAGAAGAAGCGAATTTCATGATAGCTTAAGGAAGCTGACAGTCCCTTCTTATTCAACAGGTACAACATGAAGAGCCTCCACACCTCTGGTGACTGGTGATAACCCTGGGAAGGTCTTCTGTTCCTAAGCAAAGACTGAATGAAGAGATTGTCCACAAGGGTACCAGGCTGTGGAGGAACTTCTGGTAGTTTGGACATTTGAGTAAACACTTCAAATTGTTTCACATCTACCACTATATGACATTATTTGGATAATCCACACTCATTGTCCTTCCAGTGGCTTGATATTTTTTATGTCCCCCTTCAGATGCTGAAATCAGCCATGATTTCCTGTGGAAAGGCCACACCAAAATCCATGATTCAAATACCCTTGAGTTATCCTTGTGGCAATTTGAAATGGCTGCAGAAGTCTAGAGCAGAGATTTAATGAAGTTTGCTAAAAAGAAGGAAGGAGAGCACTGCACAATATCACACAACCGGCTCTAGAGAGCAGCACCTCTGGGAGGAGCTCCATTATGGCAATGCTGAAACAGGGGGATGCTTCTGTCCCGAAGAGAGAACAGATCAAACAGCAAGAAGAAAAACTGGGCACAAAAACGTATTGGTCTCAACCACTGCATGCTGAGAGCACTAGCTACCACAAAACAGCACACTTCTGAAGAACTGATTTATGGTTATTTCCCTATCTTTGTTCTTTGTTTTATTTTTTAACTGTTGACACACTGAAGTTTGCACTATCCACAGCCAGTTTCAAACTAGCCACCTAGTTTACATTCTGAGTTAGCACAATGTACCTTTTCAATGCCTTGGAAAATTTAAACAAAATTGGACAGAGATGCTGATAAACAAAGCAAAATAGGCCACTGGGTAAGGGAGGAAGACCACCAGGAATGTGATGACTGAGGGCAATCTCGGATGTTAATGGACACCAAAGAAGACATACAACACTGAACAGGACTGAACTAAGAAAGAAGAAAGGAAAGTCTCTTTGAGAACCTTTCTCTGACCCCATCATTCAAAATGTTCTAAGGGGCAAAGGTGACCTCTTTTTTTACTGCATCACTCTCTTGTGTGCTTCCAGGCAGCCTGGGGAAGCTGCCTCGTGCAGCTCTGAGAAGTAACTCATCTCCTTGCGCTGGGGACTCTTCCACAGACAATCTCCCCCAAGCCAAACCAACTGAAAAAAACACTGGTTTTATAAAACCCAGCAAACAAAAACCTTGCAGTCATAAACCACCAGCAAGTTAGTCCAGCAACCACATTATTAAAGGGTTTATGCTACTGTAGTCACTCATAGAAGTAGGAGGGATTACTCTAGCTAAAATTACAGCTAATGAAGTGATTCCCTTCACAGATATTTTTCTATGAGATGGAACAGGTGCAACCAAACCTTCTACAGCAATGGACACTTAAGTACCTTCAGATGACCGATTCAAACAAGGTCACGTTCAGATTGCTTCTTGATCCTACCAGAACTTCCTCTGTGCCCATGGAACTGATGACCCAGGGACTTTCCCTGCAGTTGGCATCGCTTCAGCACAGCAGGCAGGACTGAAGCAGATGTGCAGAGTACGAGTAAAATAAAGAGGAAAAAAGAAAAATGTAGGCACTGTAAGACACATTCCCCTTGCAAAATTAAACATAATTTTGATTTTCCCGGAGCTCTCTCTTGGACTGTTGACTGTTGTAGTGTTGGTCAGTCCTATCAGACACAAGCCAACCTATGGGAAGGACACCACGTACTGTACTCTCACTTACACCAGTGCAACCTCATGCAGGTAACAAAGGTGTCATAGGGCAGAATGTGTCCTACAGAGATCCATTCTTTTGGGATGAAAGGTAATTACATGACTTCCCCTCACCACTGCAAATTACATGTGCTGAAGTAACTGCAGCACTTGCCTTCAGTTTGTTACCAAGTTTAGAAAGAGACACACTTTTACACTGGATAGAGCTCCATTGAAATCTAAAGCTATGGAAGGATTAGAACAACCTCTCCTTAATTAACAGCATCCAATCCCTCTACAGTTGTCCACACAGTTTAAGAGGCTTGGATTCAATTTCCCATTTGGTCACACCAAAAGTAGCACGACAGCATTCAGTGGAATTGCCAGGGGTCTCCACCATTGTAAAGTGGTGTAACAGTGCAGGGAAGCAAAAACTGGAGCAAGATCTCACTGCAGATCCAGTGAGGGAGTAGGGGATCGGGATGAGCAGAGACCACATGGGAAGAACTAGTGCTGCCTGAGAGAAAAACCACAGTGAGGGACGGCATTTCCATTCCTGCCAGCGCAGGTTCCAGGGATCTGCAATTGTGAAGGTGGTTTGTACCTTCAGTAAAATTGAACCTTGGCACTTTCTGCAGAGCAGGACTCCTCCTCAACTACAAGTAAGTTTAAAACAGGAAACACACATGTAGCCAGAGCAGATGCCCTCATCCAACAACTCCCACGTCACTTTAATGAGCTGTAGTCAAAACTAATTGTATGGAGAAGTGCACAATCAGATATAAGGTCTTCTAAGTGATGAAAAATCCATCATGACTGCTATGTCCCAGGAGCTAATTACCAGCCCATTAAAAAATTTGGCACTCTATTTCCAGTGCGAGTTTGTCCAGTTCCCCTATTAGAGCTCATTAAAACTGCCCTACAAACCTTCCTGGGTGTATTAAAAGCGATTAAGTCACCTCAAGTCACCTGAGCGGATGAATTTGAGAGCCTACCTTTCATTCTGAGAGACTTAATGACTTTTTACGTCACTGTTCTCTCCCATCCTAACTGTATTAACACCAGCACAGGACAAAGAAGCCCAGCAACGTGCTCACTAATGCTGCATAATGGCAGAATGTGCTTCCCCATAGCTGCTCTGGATTCCCTCTGCTACACTGCCAATGTCAGTGCTGGCTACTCAGCATTAGTGGAGAACCAGGAGCACATGTTCAACCAATTACCATCAAATGCTGGCCCTTCCCTGTCCTTTCTGAAGCTTTTTTTCTCAAGATATAGCTTCCAATGTGTAAGTGGGATCTATGTTTTTGCTTCTGAAATGCAGGCTTTCATTTGGCATGTGTAAATGCACCTCATTCATGAGGCAATACAGGCTGCTCTTCTAAAATGACCTACCTTGTTCATTTTCACCATTCCATCATTTTTTATCATTTTTGCAATGACCTTGTATTTGCTTCATGCTACAGACAAAAAACATGCTAATCCTCTATATGAGGTATAGTACTTTCTTAGCCTCTAAAAGCTGTAAGCAAACAGACTTGTACCCTTCCTGTACAAAAGATGGCCAGCAGCTCAAAGCAAATCAATGTTTCTATTGATCCAGACAAGCCACGGTTCCCCTAAGACATCAAACACAGTACAGCAGGCTGTTCCTCCATCCACACCTCATAGCTCACGTTTGATTTTTTATTCTTACTTTTTAAAGAAACAACTCTAGCCTCACAGTTCTTCCTTTGACTGAAGACATTGCCAAAAAAGATGTCTGGTGGCTACAACCTCCAATAAGCATACAAAATTTACAGCTGATTTTAATTTCAAAGAGCTTAAGTGTTAGAGCTATGCATTCTCTGGTATTTACTATGACCATATGATATTTAGGAGAGAGGTAAGGGGAGAAAAATGACTATCATCTTTATTATGGATTATGGCCTGAAATAGCATTTATATAAGCAGAGACTTTTCAAAATCACAAGCTTATAAAAAAGAGGATTGTTACTTTTTTTCTTTTCTTTTCTTTTCTTTTCTTTTCTTTTCTTTTCTTTTCTTTTCTTTTCTTTTCTTTTCTTTTCTTTTCTTTTCTTTTCTTTTCTTTTCTCTTCTCTTCTCTTCTCTTCTCTTCTCTTCTCTTCTCTTTTTTTAATTAACCTACGTTTAGCAAATCCTTTTGGCAAACAATTCCACAGGAAAGTCAAAGTTGGTCTTCTAAAACACGTGTGTTTTTATATAATAGGAAAATCCAAACAGCCATATAGAATTTATTGTCTGTCATTATTTTAAGTGTATCTTGCCACCAGTTCTCCTTTTTAGACTATGTTCTATGATGCATGAAGAAGCCTGGAGTGGTAGATTGGAAGAGACTGATTATCCTTAACACAAAGCTTCACTGATTTGCACTGCTGTAGTCTTGCGTTTCCCTCTCAATTTAAGTGAGTGTTTCCATCAGATTACTTTTCTCAAATCTGGCTTTCTCCAGACGATTATTTCCCTTACCTGCCTCTTAAATAATTCTTCTGCAGTGTCAAGGACAGCACTCTTTTCTAGGCAGGTGTAGACATTTTGTTAGCAATTCAGCCACTCTGTTTTCAGATCTGGATGAACAGTGTAGTCTCCTGGTGGCTTGCTGCTTTCCAGTTTTCCCATTCGTTCCTGTATGTGTTCTTGTTCAACATATTCACATGCAGGTGCAGCTCCAATGCAGAGCATGAGGCACCAAAACAGTTCAGATGTCCCCTACCGCATGACCCTAGGTGCCCATTGTCAGCCTGCGAATGGCAAGGAGATAGGGAAGCTGGCATACAATCTTGTAGGTCCTCTTTCTGCCTAAGGCTGTCCCTCCACTTCATATGACAAAATATACAGAAGAAAGGCTCTTCCCATTCTGCATGAGTAAAAGGCAGGGAATAGAAGAGGATGTTCTGCCGTCGTGTCAGAACACAGTAAGCCAAACTTCCTGCTCTGTTCCACTCCAGAGGCCACACTCTGCCCCTTACTTTTGGCTTCAGTGAGGCTGAAAAGTGCACAGGCTATTGCCAGGCATAAGACAAGGAACCAATTTTTAATCTGACTCTTTGTGAAAGGAAGGAAAATTAAATGAGCACAAACACTGGTGTGTTTTTATACCCTTAACGGAAGATTAAGGAGCAGAAACAAGGCTGAAAAGGAAAACTGACACCAAAAATAGTTTGCTTGGTTTTCATTTCAGAGTGCATCGCTGCAAAGACAGAGAAAAGTCAAAGAAACCTACGTCTCACACACCAGAGTTCTTCTGGGATTCCACATACATCCAGTGCACCATCAACTGTAATTGTGGAATAAATGGTAATTCGTGGCTTTGTTCATTTTTCAACAAGGGAAATTCTCTCCACTTGTGTCCTTTCCCTTGCCTTTCTCCTGATGTTGGCTGTAAGATATAGAGGAGAAGCAATGAAACAGGAGAAGCATCAAAGGAGTAAGAAGTCAGAGTTCAGAGGCTCCTACAAGATAATCAGTGCATCACGCTTGCCAGAGACTAAGATCACAGGATGAAAAAAAAACCCAAACCATAGTTTTGAAGTGGTAAGTCATTCAGAAAAAGCTACTTTGTGGAGACTGAAAGCCATTTGAAAAAACTTCCTCCCATGGGTTTTGTTGCTGTGTCTAGTTTTAGTAAATTCCTGAGAATCTTTATGACAAAAGTCATAATACATAATACATAGAAGAAACGGTAAGATACATCTGAAACTTCACCTGCAAAGTTAAAGATTGCACTTCCCAGTAAGGAAAACACAGCAATCCAGTAAGTTTTTACAGTGAAAGGGGTGAAAGACTGTTCATATTAAATGGCATTGAGCTTGTGCACTGTTTAAACTCTTTAATTGTTTAAGCATGTGCAATACTTCCAGATTATCCCGACAAAAAAGAAAAATCCTCACTAACAGCTAGAGATTTCATTTTAATTATTCTTTATGTTCAGAGGTCTACATTGAATAATGAATATTGTTCACCACTGTGTGATCTATATGCTGGATTCTGCCCAATTTATGTATCATCATGAGTTCCTGACACATTGTAACACTGATTTTCTGCGTACGATACAGATAAAACACAACATGTACTTTGCTGACTCATTTTCAAAAATCAATTCATCTTCTTAAATGCTGTCTGCTTTGGAGGAAAAGTGAGGGAGGAAAGAGAATGTACGTCATGATGAGGTTACTCAAGTATTAATGCCACCATTATGAAAAAATGTGGTCAAAATGTATTGTCTAATGCACATATCTGTATGAAAGTGGACGTGCAGCTATGAAACCTGACAGGCTAGAGACACTGCTGCAAGGCTAAAAAAATCTATAAATTGAGGGAAATCATCTAGAATCTGCATTGTTGGCTGAGTCCTGACCTGCAAACCACTAACTGTACACTGAATGTCTTGGCTGTAAAATTAAACTCTTCATCAGAAAATGGACTTTCCTAATGCTGACCTGGATAACCAAGGAAGGTTTAAAGGAACTTATCCCAGGAGGATGGGGGAACTGAATTTTATGCCTCTTTAGTGAGGAGAGACAAAAGAAAGAGTGGATTATGGCCAGGCCTACGGACCTTGCGTACAGTTTATATGTTGTTTTGAGGATTGGCACCTCCATTGCTAGTACTAGGTTGTGGGGTAGATTTAAGGGGATGCAATATCTACAGGTTGAGGGTTGTTAAGAATATGATGTACGGAGTGGAGAGCACTGAAGTTGCTTCTATTTTATTGCATCTGATTGTATGCTATGACTATTTGGGTTCTTTCCCTTAACCATTCATTTTCCACGTCAGTGAAACCTTCCAGCATTCTGAACTGTAACGCTCTTAGGTAGATGATTATATTCAGCAAATCATGAAGCTTTTCTCCCATGACAAGATAATCCTCATCAAATCAAATTGTCCTTACTGATTCCACAAGCCAACTTAGATGTCACATTCAGGTCAGACTTCCTAAGGGGAACAGGAACCTTTCAATTCACTAACGTTTCCATCACTCATTACCACAAGAAAGCAACTTGAGCCATACACTGCAAAGGAGAGTTAAATTAATTTAGAAATTTACTTCAACTTTTGAAGAATATTTTTAAACTGCAAACAGTTTAATCTGTTTAGATACTGGTGACCATTCATTAGCCCTGGTGTTTGCCAACAGAGTACAGCAGATGTTATTTTCTTGTTGTATATTTTCCTAAGATGCAATCATTGTTTAAGCTACATTCTAACAAGGACTCAAAGTTAAACGGAACCAGCTAAATTAAAAATGGAATGTTATTCTCCAATGTGAATTAATTACAATGACACATTGAAGTAAGAAAAATAATTCATGTTCTGCAAATAGCTGCAAAATGATTGCAATGTTAACTTTTGGCTCATCTTTATGCACAAGTGGAAATAAGATTGTGCTGGAAATGCTTGTTCTTGTGTCTCTCAGAGTATGCTTTTATAACATAGGTGTGTGTGTAAATATATATTTGAGAGAAGCACATATATATATATATGAAGACATACACAAAGACAGACACAGTCAAATATTTAAATTCTTGATTTTTGTGCAAGCCAACATATTTAGTGGGAAAAGACAAAATAACTTGAAAAAATAGAAAATCTCTATCTTTTCTCAGTCTCACTGAACTGAAATCCAGGCCAGTATGTTAAAGAAATTTCCCAAAGCTCAGGTAGTTGGTTTAGCTACCTCTTCTCTTCTAACACAAAAAAAATATGAAACATAATGAGGAAAGTTGTCTTCACACTATTTGAGTTTGACGGCAAAGGATGGTAAACCTATGTGAGATATCTTCTCAGATGTGAGATGTTCATGCATGTACCTGGTAACAATCTGAAGCTGGATGCTCATTTGGACTGAATTTTACACCCCTGAAGGTTCATCCATAACCAGCTTACACTCTGCAGGAACAAGAATGCTATTTACTTTTTATTTTGTTTTTCTTATCTTTCATAAATTACTCTAACTGGAGACTAGAGTAGATAAAAGAAAGACGGTCTCTTTATCAACAGATAAACTGCCCTACCCTGTCCTCTCAACAAAACTTAAGTCTGAAACTTAAAACCAGCTGCCAGATTCTGACTGCTAACACGTCTTTCATCATTGTGCATTTTATAGATCCTTTGTGGCAGTTTGAAACTCCCTGTTCAGCATTCAAGGAAAACAGAATAGGTAAAGAATTCTGCAGCTAAGGACAAGACAAAGTTTGTAGGTAGATGTAACTTCTTGTATTAAACCAACAGCTATAGTTGTTGGAGAAACTGAATAAGCTTTCAGGGAATGCAAACCCTTCTTGGAGGATGACATACAGAGGAGAAACAGCCTACTTGAAAACCGCATAACAACAGAGAAAACTCAGAACCATGACAATTACAGTAAAACAACACAAGAACTCAGAAGACACTGAATTTTGCTATTTGAAATCAAGACTGTACATGATAAAGGCAGCAGCCAAGTTAACATGACATCTGTTTCCTCAGAGATCACAGAGACACTACTGTTAGACCTACAGTTAAAAGCAGATGACTAAACCCCAGTGCATGTCCCGAACGGTGCAACTGTGCTATTCTGTTACTGTCTGCAAAACTGGAGTGTCGGCTTTCTACTTGTTCCACCAGAGCAGGCTCACACCAATTACATTAAGCTGTGTAAATCACATATAAGACTTCAAAGGAAAGAACTGTAAAGTACAAAGGATTGTATAACAAACAACATTTGAAGGAAAAGCAGGACGAACATGCAATGTTAAGCCCAAAGAAACCACAAGCACCCAACCTTCTGTTTTTTGTCTCAAGCTACAGATCTGAACAAAACCTTGGAAGAAAACAAAAACCATGGATGACATACCATGAATGGACTTGAAGACCGTCTCATTTATTGAGGTCACTGGGTCTTGCTGAAACTACGAGATCTGAGGCAGTGCAGGTAAGAAGGGGAGGAGGCCATACTTCTGGTCTAAAGAGCCCCTTTCAAGGTCAGCAAGTGTATCAAGCTATTTGGAGGGCTCAGGGCTCAGACTTGCAAGGGCAGGGGCAGCAGCAAGCCTGCTGTCTCACACACGTGTGGGATGGAACTGCAATCACCCAGAGTCTCCAGCCCTTGACACAAGCAGTTTGAGTCTGAGGCTCATCCTTTCTTTTGATTCCATTTGCCAGGAAGGAAAAAGTTTCTAAGCAGCAGTTTCTTCAGGCAGGAAGCAACTAAACCTCAGCAATAAAAATAAAAAAATGCAGAAGGCAAATAGGATTCAAGTAATAATGCAACAAGTTAGTAGAAGGACGGCATGTAGAATATATACGCATTTGTGTGTCTGTACCTCTGCAGTACTAGCGATTCCTGTAAGACTTAGCTATATGCCAGCACTTGGCTTCCTGTTGATCACCATTTGAGACATCAGTGACTGGTATTCTCAGAGGACATTTAACATCACTGTTCACTAGGCACAATGCCTAAATGTCATTCCATCCCTTGAGGAATTACATGCCAGAATTAAGAAGTAAAGTACTTTAAAGAGCGGTATATTCTTTGCACGCAGCTTGGATTGATACAAATTTTGTAACAGCTAGTGGCACCTCCTGGAAAGGCTTTGGGACCAGCTTGTGCTGAATAATGGTTAGCTACAGGAGCCAGGATTCTCAGATTATTCTCTTTAAGCAAACAAAAAAAAAAAGGGGGGGGGGGGGAAAGAAAAACACAAAACATTAAAATTAAAGAAGAGCAAGAAAAGCACTGAAGAACTAGCACTACCACCAAGGAAAGAGTGTCAGTAGTACATTCAGAAGTACAGAACTATACTTCTTAAGACCTAAGACTATACCTCTATACCAAGCAACATTCAGGCTTTTATAAGTCTTTAATGATCTTACACTTAGAGAGCATCTTACATTCAGAAGGAATCATTTATGGGCTGCATGCATACCATGGGAATAACTGTCCTCCCTGCTGCCAACTTACACAGTGAAACGCTTTTTACACCTCTGGAGGAAAATGTTGTGCTATGCAACTTGCTCCACCACAACCAAAATGGATCAGGACAGGCAGTGCCAAGTGCTACAACAGTCAAATACAAAACATAGTAGGAAATGTGAAAGAAACAGAACATAAACAATCAAAACCACATTCTAGTCAGGACCCTGAGATTAACAGAAACTTTCTAAACATATCACAGTATTAGTCACTGAACTTTTGCTTTGAATCTCCTTTGGACCTGTTGGCTCTCACATAGATTCTCACAAGGTATACTCATAACAGCTGCTCTCTAAAACATCAGCAACCAGCCAGCTGAGCCTCACAGAGCCATTTCTAAAGCTTTAAGTGGTTATATTAGATACAATACACAGTAAATACTGATTTTTAATTGTACCCAACGTAAAACAAGAAGGATTTAAAATCAAACAGCACAAACAGAAAATGTTTATAGAATAACATATTTTAAATGCATTAGGATAATTCTCACTAGGTCCAACTGCCCTCTTTAAGACAATTTGTTTCAGACATAGGCCCGTCATCGTTACTCACGTAAGTTATTTCCGTAACGGCGGAAAAGAACAGGACTGCCCATGGAGATAACACGAACAGACTCGAGACTCCTGCAACAAAAGGAAGATAACATGAAAATGGTATTGACTGCACCACTGTATTTAAGGCTGGGGTAAACACACTTATCAGATTGCAGTCAGGCTTCAGGAATAGTTACAGGTTGAGGCCACAGCCCTGAGGGCTCTGGCAGTACAAAAAGCAGAGGCTGAACTCCTCACTTTGTCACAGGGCAACCAACTTCATGGCAGAATAAGGAGGACGCAAAAAAGCCCAAACCCGGTCCTAGCTCCTTTAGCTCAGTTTCCAAGAGGGAAAAATGTTCCACTTCCACTCAACAAGGGGGAAGCAAAACCACAACAAAACTTTTCTGGCCTTTGGTCCAAGCAACCCAGGGCTATATCCTTCCAAACAATTTACCTGTAAAGGCCCTAGCCTCAGGCTAGGACACGAGGACAGAAAGAATGGTTCTTGCTATTCTTTCAGCACAGCAGTTGTTTATAGTTCAATCCAGGTAAATAATATGACCATTCGGAGTGTGGGTCAGGAGACTTCTGACTGAGGAAAAAGAGAGCATATTCTGACCCTTTGCTGTGACCCCTGCCCCCGTACTTTCTTCCTTTCGTGGCTTCCCTAACTAAAAAAAGCCATTTACCACATCATCTCCCATTAGCTTAACATGTCAGAGCAGTCAGCTTTTATTTTGACACCAGACTGCCCAGGTGATCTTTCAATGCTACTTTCCAGAATGCAGTTTCCAACAATTAAACTTAATTCCAGGTTAACATAGATTTGGATTTTTCCACTATGGAATAGGAATAACACTAAATGGGGAAAAGTTTCCTAGCACAAAAGTATTTATATGAAATTGGAAGGAAGGTGTCCTCCACCACCCTTAGGAACAGGCCACGGTATTGCTGGTCCATGGACCAATGACAACAACCAGCAGTAGTGAGACTGAACACAAACCTAAGTGCTAGCAGGTTGATGGGCAATCTCTGACACAAAGTCATACGGCAAGGATCCATCCTTTATTAATTTTTAAATTTTGAATATTGCCTTGCTGTGATATTTCTACCCACGTGGTGTTCATCCATTCGCTTCAAAAGATTACCACTCAGGAAGGATTTTTACTTGAAAAACACCTAAACTACAAATGGATCCAAACAGCAGTCATGCAGACAAAGCACGTATTATGAGCAAGTAAATAACAGCTTTTCTTCTGGGAAGAAAACAAATCCTCAATTCCTGGCAAGGAGGCAAACCACTGTTCCTAGCAACCAAGACTTCAGAACAATAACCTAAACTGATGAATCAGAATTTGTAATGACAGAAACAGAATTATACACAGCCCTCTACAAGGGTTTATAGGAGAAATTAAACATAACTGCATTACCAGTAACATGACAAATGCAGCTAAGCTAGAAAACACATGATAAAAAATAGTAACTAAAGCAAATGGTAACCATGAAGATGGTTTTATCATTTAAAAAATGAATTCCATCCACCTGATAGCTCAAGTTACTTTTTTCCCAGTCATACTGAACTGAACGGGCTATTCAGCAACATCAATACCATTAACTGCTAATACCGAAAGAGGGTTTTGTTTTTCACGTCAGCAAGAAATGACTGACAGCCATGCCAGAGTTTGTATAGATTTCAGCACAGGACAGACTGTTTGTTTACTCTCTGTGACTTTCCACACCGTGGCTGGGCAAAACCACAGCTGGCACTAAGAGGAATTCAGCAGGAAGAATTTATTTCCTTTGTTCTTTTCTTGGTAGAAAAAGAAGGAATAGAAAAGTAACTACCAGTGACTGAACCACATTAGGAAAATGGGCTTGTTCCTAGGGGTACAGGATCTCCCTTAAACTCACAACTAGGGTGAGGGGGAAGATGGAAAAAGAGAAAAACATACAGGCATTTCTTTCACATTGACACGAATGTAGGCAAGCATACTATCAGATTTCTGTAATTAAACAGACAAAGACGTAACAAGATTCACTGGTTGAAAACCAAAGCTAGAAAAATCTGAACAGGGAGGAAAAGGCAAATTTTAAATGAAGGTAATTAACTACCAGAATATTTTCTTGAAATGTGTTGGTAGATTTTCCAGCATCCCACTTGGATAGCTCTCTAAAAGACAAAGCTTCAAACAACCATAATGTATTATGCTTCACATAGAATAACTGAGTAATATTTCATGGTATGTGTTATAACACAGATAGGAGTAGATGTGCATGATGGTCTCTTCTGACCTTGAATGATCAAAAGCTTTAACCCAAATCAATTATACAGAAGAACAAAAGAACAACTTATGGATTCTTCCACCCACTTCATTTCCACTGATTAGTATCTTACTGAATAATAAAATCCAACTGGAATCATTTCAAGGCATCACCAGTGTGAGTAAGGCTGGAAAACTGCATGTTTTATGGAAATTAGATTTTGTAGTTATACTGTCTCTCCATTTCTTCAGACTTAGTAACTTTTGAAGCTAATAACCAATTTGAAAAACAAATGGGGCACTAAATGTCTGAGAAATTAAATTCTTGAAGCTAAGGGGTCGGGTGTACAATTTGCCAAAAATTTTCCGAAAGGCTTTTGAAAAGGCCACTCACCTAAGGCTCTTGAAGAGCTAAACCATCATGGAATAATCTTGTGGATAATTAATTGAATAAAATAGAAGGAAGAAAATGTAGGGGTAAATGGGCAATTTTCACAATGATGAAGTTCACCACTGTTTGCGGTACATCTGGATCTACAGTAGGTACTATTTTATTCAACTTCATCACAAATTATACAGAAGAGACAGTAGACAGTGAGGTGACAAGGTTTGTTGGTGATGATAAATTATTTGGGATAGAAGAATACAAAAGCTGAATGGCATGAGTTACAGAAGGACTTCATGATACAGCAATAAAATAACAGAGTAAATTCAGTGTATAGTGATGAACGCAGGGGAAAACAATCCAATTCCTTGTAAATACACAGAGTCACACCAAACCCAGCTTGGTGTACTTTTGCAACCAAACCTGAATGATAGACAATTAAGAACTGTATGACCTGCATACACGTGCATCTTTACACCTGTCCAGCAGTATACTGCAGGGCTTACCGCTGCATCCTTTGTGAATAAAGGCTATTAATCAAAAAAGGAGCATCTCTGAGGAAAATAAATCTGAAAACTCAATTCTTCTAAACACATATGTATCTAGCTTGTCAGACTGGCTTAGCTTTTCTTTGTATTCTCTTAACTATTCATGCCTTTTAACTTTGGATTTTTTTTTTCCTGAATTTGAGGAGATCAGGCCTCCCGTGGGAGATAATTTGCTTCACTTTCCTGGGATTTTTGCATTCACTTCATCCTATGGTTTCTTTGATTGAACTGTCTTACTGGAATTACTGCTTGATGCACTTGTTCCTTTATAGCAGCTTGTACCAAGCATTTTGCCAACTGTCACTCGAGGTAGTATAGAAATTCATTTATGTTCATGCCTATGTAAACCAACAATCACAAGAATGACATTTTCTTGACAAAAATGTTACACCTTAGAAAACAGCAACTGAGAAATCTAGCAGTATGATCAAATCTGCTCTCTATTGCAGTAAAGTTCTTCCTCGGTTACAGCTTATTCCATTGACATCTAGCACACGGCAGAATTCAGTTGAAATTTGAAATCTGCAGGTGAGTATTTAAGTCAAAATAACAGATTAACATAGGAAATCTATTTTCATCATCCCACAACAAGCCGAGTTGCTTTTTTTTTTTTCCAGAGTGAATGCTTCTTGCTATTTATACTAAAAATATAAGCATCTCATACAACATGTCAAGCAGTTTCGAGGAGACTATTTTCCTTTTGAAGAAGTAGGAGGTGGGAGATCACTGAAAAGAGCAAACAAGCAAGCTGTTTCATCGAGAAAGGAAACAGTGAAACCTGGTTTCCTAAAGATTTGTGCTACGGGTTCAACTCCGTGTGGCTTCTTCCCTGCTTAATAAGGATTCTATTTATGCTGCATATTTCCCCTCAGAGCATTAAATGGTCTTTCTGTTATATCCAGACATGCATGTTTTAAAAAATGTATAGCAACTTATTAGATTTTTGACTCTTTCCTCTTTGCCAAATTGTTTGCAGTTGCCCGGGGGTTCAAAGGTTATTAGAGGCGAAGTGACATACATATATATACAGCACGATCACACTGGTTTCGTTTTCCTAGGACCAGGCTAATATCAAATATCACAGAAAAGTATGCTCAGTTTTAATCAAGGAGCAAGAACTACAGCTATGCCATTCAGAGGGCTAAACAATGTAAAAAAAGCATCCAGGCCACCAATTAGCCTAAATGGCCCTAACCAGGTGCCTCCACTCACTCTATTCCCTGTGCCCCCAGGAGCCCCATTTCAGCTTGGCCCTGGACCTTCAGTCCCTGCTTGAGCTATTTTGTAGGGTTATCTGTTCTCAGTCCTGTCTCTGGTTGTGCTTTCTGGATGGGCTTCTGACCTATGCTGTAGCTTTGTCCCCTGCCCTATCTTCTGGATGGACCTGCTGGAGATACTCTAGCTTTGTCTCCAGTCTTGCCTCTGGCCCTGTCTCCTGCTGTTCCTGACTGGACTACCTGGACGGATCCTGGACCTGACCCAGCCCATTGCCTTGTCTGGGACTGTCCACGGATCCTGTTACCAGCACCCGGCTCTGCCCAGTGTTCAGACACAGTGGGATGGTGCCCTGGACAACCAGGACAACGTCTTGAGTCATTGCCACCCTTGGCTCCTGGTTCATTCATAGAGCAGCCCTGCTCCAGCTGTTCCCTGACAATAAGCTTTCTACAGGAAGACTGTTAGATGAGAAAGGTGTTTGTATTAGACAGCGATTAGGAAAGTGAACGATGAAGGCACATTTTAATCATATACTAACCCATGTGCTAGCACATATCTTGTCTCAGGAAGAAATAAATAATGCTGTGCACATGCTATTTTTCATTCTGAAGAGCAATGCAGGCAAATAGAGTTCTGTTTCTACAAAGAAGAGATGCAAGAAATTTCTTAGAACATCTCTACTAATGCAGAGGACAAGCAAACTATGCAAGGGGAAAATCTTGCACGGATGTGTGACCCATGACAGATCTTCGTGTTTCCATTTGCAAGGTAAGACCTATATTTGATACTAATCCCAGCTAGAACTACGGCTGTGCCATTTATGCTTTACTAGCAAACCATCTACCTTGTGTCAGCCCCTTGCTCCTCCTTTCTCTCTCACACTGACTCTTTGGAGCATCACTGTCATGCTGTCATGATGGATAAATTCCTCTCAATGTCACACTGTGCTGACTTTAAGGCAGTTAATCCCTACCTCAAATTACAGGAGGACACTATATCTGGAAATAGTGATGCATGTTGGTATCAGCTGAAGGAAACACCTTTTAGTGGTATTATTTTTGTCTCATAGTGAGGAAAACTGTATTTAGATTTAAATCTTGTAATGAGACATAAAGATGCACCCTGTAGTTTGAGCAAGCTCCAACAAAATCAGTGGGGCACAGAAGTTCCCAAAAGTATACAGGTTTTATTCCTGACCAGCACCATATCATCACCCATTTTTCTCCTCAGAAATTCTGTTCAGTTCCTAATCTGGAGGGTATACTTGTACACATACGCCTGTTCAGTCCTATCATATAGACAAACTGTTTTTATTGATTTCCTCCTGGCTGACTTGCTTAACAGCATACATTTCTCTGAACGGCGTAAGTGTTTATAATCAGAGCAACTAATCTCCCAAGGTATATATTGCCACATATAGATGCATGCATGTATGTATGTGTGTGTGTTTACAATGATAAGGAATATAAGCATACAGACTGATAGAAAAACACTGTTTCTGGTAGACAATATGTTGTGCTGGTAGAGACAGAACTATGTTCTTTGAAGGTCGGTCTCTGTTTACAGTAGCAAATTCATATAATTTTCTCCACAAATATTCTCTACTTCCATATAGAGGGTGTTTATAATATTTGACATGATTTATTTCCTATGTCTCTATTTTCAGGAAGTACTTCCAGGAATTTCTCCCGTTCTGGGGAACACAACCACTGATGGAACATAAAGAATTTCTACTTCATGAACCGCACAGGAAAGATCCATGGACAAATCGCTGACACGGAGAGCACCGCAGTTTTCATCTAGAGGAGGCCCTGTGTGTAGCTAGTGGCTTATCTCTCTGGGAAGTCTGAGATTAAAGACTGGCAGGCCGTAGATGCTCAGTGCTTATTCTCAGACACCTGCTGATGCCACGTGTACTCCACAGGCAAAGCAGAGGCAGTCAGAAGAATACTACCGCTAATATCATTACATGCCTAGTGGGATACAGCTAGGCCCACAATCTGTGAGCAGGAGCATTCTCTGCAAGTGAGAACAAGGACAAAATAAAGATTCTCTAAAATTAAATCCCTTAAAAAATAGTGTGTACTCTATCCTGACCTAAACAAAATGCTGTACAAACTCAGGGTACCGTGAATCAAAAAGACAAGTGCTGGTGGAGAGCAAGAAAAGGGTTTCAACTTAAACTTTCTCTTTCCCATGAGGAAAAAAAAAAAAAAAAAAAAGACACCAGATAAACGAAGGGCTAGAATTGGAACAATGTGCTGAGCCTTCCTTGAAGCAGAGTGCTGAAATGTAAACTACTGCCCAATTGAGGGTGCAGGTCAGAGATGGTAGATTACACTCTCATTCCTTCCAGCTTCTGCCCTAGGGAATGCCATAAATATCATAAATGACCTCTTTTCTTAGCCACTGGTCTGGAAACTTGCACTTAATTAATTTTTCCCCATTCAACATAAAGATCTAGGACTCTACACAAGTTTTTTTAGTGAACATCCAGCAATAAATGCAGGCTTCCCCAGGCTTAGCAAGCAGTTTATAACTGTGATTGGCGGCTCCTTCCAAGGTCTCTACAGGTCACTCAGAATCACGACCTACCATGGGTACTCCAGCGGGGGCATTTTCCAGGCACGAGACTTCTGCAAATACTTCTTTCATGGTCTTGCCCAGCTATACAGTTCAATTCAGCAGCAGTTGAATTTAACTGACCCTCACCTATCGAAAACAGAGTCTAGGTAATTGGATAGGAAGATACTCTGAGCCAGCAGACTCTTCACCTTTTAGAAATAAATGACTATTAATTAAGCTACCCATAAGCTACCCAGGAGAGGAAGAGCTGTCTTTTTTACCCTCCTCATTCTAGAAGGATAAAACCCATGTTGTAGATTTTCTTTTAGTTACTGACATTTCTAGGGTATGTGTTGTTTCTTTTATTCCAGTTAACCATCCCTAGCCAAGAATGCAAAAATCCTGTGATCAGGAGAACAAGCAGGCTGACTCCAGACAACTGGTTATAGCACATAGCTACAAAGACAACTTGCACACTGCAGCGCATGCTTCTTTAACAGCTAGTATTCTATGCAGTCACTAGATTATAGAATAAGTATATCAAAGGGAGCAGACCTAAATAGTGAATCTTTGAGGAAATGTACATAAAACTTCAAACGCATTTAGCAAATATAAGGTCCCCTTAACAGCAGAACTCCACAAGGGCACAGCCTGCATAACTACTTCCTGCTCTTGGTGCGTTTGAAATAATTTCAGCCTAGACAGAGCATCCAGAAGGACAGAACACTTTATGTTAAAAAATACATAAATTATAATGGAAATCTAAGTGGAATGCTATCTAATTTAAGCCCTGCTACTGCAACTGCTTTACTCACACATTTGTTTGCAACGGCAAGGTCTTAGCTACACAGTAAAATGACTGTCAGAGTCCTGTCTCTGAAAACAGGATGACATGGTTCTTCGATTATGGTACAAGACACCAAGGGTTCTGTCAAACAGTAGTGATAGCCCTAAAATTCTCCACATGCACTTCTGAAAATGAAAAGTTGATTTATAAAACCTAGTAAAACTGTATGTTGAACAAAACAACATTGTATGGGTCTCTTTATGTGGCTTGCCTGGGCAACCAGCCAGTAGTCTGAAATCATTTAATACTAAACAGAAAACCTACCTGTAAAATCAATCACAGTAAGTTCTGTGCAGGAAGTCCAGGCCCAGGGTGAAGTAGCCAGTTATAAAGCATTGTGCTTGTGTTAATAGTCTAGTCAATATGCAGTTCTTTGCTGTAGTTCTTTCTTTAGATTAAAGATGCCTGACAACCCCCTGTAGGAAGCTGTAAGTTAACATCATGACAATTTCACTGCTCCTGAAAAAAAAAAAAAAGGTACTGCGATGTAAACTAGGAAATCGTACTTTTCATTTTTAGATAATATGGAAAGCTTTGTTCTCTCTCTACCCTCCTACCCCCCAGGAGGCATGTCAGAATTTTCAAGATTTTTTAATTATTTGAGCATGATACATGTTCAACACTACTCATGTGGAATGAGGAATAAAAGTAATTACATTTAAGAGAAAGATAAATTAATTAAATGTGATTATCAGTGAAAGCAGAGAATAGGCAAACAAGAATTTCGAGTTATGATCTCCCCCTCTGAAATGGACTCTGGCCAAATCCAATGAAGTAGTTAGGCCAAAAAAAAGGTAGAGATGCTCTAAACTATGATACAAACAATCCCTGGCCTGCTCGTAAGTAACAAATTTTCCTTTTAACCACTCCCCCGATTTTACATAAAAGAGAAATGTGCTGTTCATATGTAATATATCCAGTGAATTGACTATATGTAACATATCCAGTGACTGTACAATGCTGTTGAGGGCAAAAACTAGGTCTTCCCTCCCATACATTAACATCTTCATCTGTCTGGGCCAATCAGCTTGAATTTGTGTCTGTACCATGCCTCAGCCTTAACAGCAAAAGCACGTGAATTTGGTTGTAACGGTACTCTCCTGGCAAATGGACAAAATGGATTCAACTCTCTCAACTTGAGGCTGCGGTTGAAGAGGATGCACCCTGGTTCTGAATGCCACCTGAGGGACAAAAACTTGATTTATTAACCCTACCTCCTAGCCCTGCTTTGCCGCTGTTTCTTCTGAAAATGGCGATGATGATTTCCACCTCACAGAAGTGCTGACCCCCGAGTGACTGGAGACTCCCTACCAAAACCCTTTCGTCTGCTCTCTTACAAATCTCCATCTCCCGAGCCTAAATGAATAAGGAGGCCGGCTGCATACGGTGGTTCAGGATGCAGACAGATGTCTGTCAGCCTCTGGTGCCAAACACTTTCATTTGTGACCCAATTCACTCAGCTTTGTAGCAAGCCAGTCGATTAACCCCCGGTTACCCTTCATTTGGTATCTGCATCGAGGTGTCAGACAACTCGTTTGTCTTTTCATTGACTGGTTTCTGGCATCCTGGATCATGTTGTTTACTGAAATGGGTAAAAAGCTCCAGGGAGACATTCAGAAATTAAGTAGGTCAAGCTGACTAGCAAATGTTTAGGAAATTAGTTTTCCCCTAACCTTAAATAACGCCCGCCCTCTGGGATACACACCGGCAGCGGCCGACCCCAGCGCAAGGAAGCCACAAGCCCCCGGCGTCACCCCGAGCGCCGCTCTGCGGGCACAGCG